>PVKY010000747.1:0-41057 GCA_004027775.1 Bradypus variegatus
AAACAATCAAAGTGTTCCAATCTAGTCAACAATAATATGTCTGCCCCCACAAGATTGCATCAAAGAACACGGTGTTTGGGGAGACATAGTACATCCAACCAGCACACCCCCTTCATTTCCTCCTACAGTGGTGGTGGAAGTCAGGGCTGCTCTGACATTGCTCTCCTTTTCTTCCAGGATTTCCCTTGTCTTCTGGTGCTTGGCGAGACCCTGTGGTTAGATCCCGTGTGCAATGCTCCAGAGGTTTCTTCTTCCCCGTCCTGTGTAACTAGCTCTGTATGTGATGAGTACAGTTCCCTTGCTAAGTATTTTAGCCAAAAAAAAAAAAAAAAACTTTCTGGTTTTGGGTACCAGAAATTTTGGTGTTGTTTGTTACTGCAGCACAACCCAACTTATCCTGACTGGACATAGCTCTTCCTCATGCCTTTAAAGTAAAGAAATGAACTTTGTATATTAATTCAGCAAACATTTTATGAGTTCTTATTCTGTATCAGAGTATAATTGATAGTAGGACAAATAAGTTACCTGCCTTTATAGAGTTTAACTCCTTGTAGGAGGACAGACTGTAAACCATTGAATAATGCAAAACTAGGTAATTACATGCTGTGCTAAGTAATAAACAAGTGATGTGACGGAGCATAAGAATGCAGAAGGGTCCACGTCAGGTGGTGTAGGCAGGGGAAGCCTCTTAGAGGCCTGCAGGTGTGACGAGCTGCCTCGCAGGTGGACTGAGCAGTGAGAGCAAAAGTGTTGGGGGCAGGTGAGAGCTTTGCACCTTCAGAAAGCTGAAGGAAGGACGCTGTGGGAGGAAGGGGTAGAATGTGAGGAGGAGGCTGAAGGAGGAGGGTCAGGGTCTTGGGAGATGGCCCAGAAAACATGGTGTCACAGGAGCCGGGAGGAAAGAATGTGAAGGAGGAGGGAGTATCTCCTGTGTTGAGTGTTGCATTTCCAAAACGCAATTCACCATCTCTCTCTACTTCCCAAACCTCCTCTTTCTCCAGGCCTTGTTCAGTAGCAGGTATTAAACTATTAATAGCTGATTAATTTAATATTATATAACAAATATAAAATAATGTGCCATTAACTTAGACATCTTCATTTTTCTGTTTATCTGCAATAAAATTCATTCTCTTCCTTAGATGTTGGCTTATACATCAAAGAGCTGCTCCATACATCCACTTCTTTCCTTACAGGGAATCTACTGGATCGGAAGGGTAAGCGGGATGAGCCCAGCCTTATAGACGAGCGTTTCAAGGCTTGATCAAGTTGGGACTTACCCATGTGCAGGGTGCTTTTTACTTGTTAATGCCCTCTATCTATAGTTATTCAGCATCTTGACCTGTTTTCAGGAAAAAGGAATTGATGATGGACACACTTCTAGTGTTTCAGGAAGAGTGAGACTTTCAGACTCTTGTGCACCGGCCCTATTTCTTTAGCAAGACATGCTGGAGAAGCAGGAAGGAAGCACTGAGAGGTGATGCTGTTCCACGGTGGGGAATTGTTGGCTCAGCGGTTTAGCAATCAGGGCTACATTCCGTATCCAGCACGGAGCCTAGCTCAGGGGAGTGGGCTGCAGGGGGGCGGAGGGACACCCACAAAATACACTCCTGCTGTCAGGATGAGCATTTCCTTTCTTCATCTCCCCTCCCCTTTTCATGTTTCCTGTGTGGACAACTTTGCCCACCAGTGCCATGGAGTCACATCCTAGCACGCCCTTCCTGAATGCACGAGGCTACATGGCCCCCGAGTCTGTATCTGCAACCCTGGGACCTCTGCCGCTTCAGCTTGAGTGCTGTCCTCTTTCAGTCAGCACCCACCAGGAGCTGCTCCCAGGCCAACCTCCCCGAGCCAGTGCCACCCCTGGCATTCTGTCTCGTTCCAATAATGTCTGTCTTTCATTATTCACTAGGCAGCACTGCATTTGGCAGAAGACCCTTGAGGAAATGGACTGCTGTTTTTAAAGAATAGATGTTTAGTAAACCCAGAGGGCCGCGCCAGTGGTCAACAGGCTGAAGAATCCAATGCTGGACACGCTCCGATGTGGCCGAGGTCTGAGTGAGGCATGGCCTGACCGTCCCTGGATCTGTCCTGAGTGCTGCCCAGCCTCCTCCCAGGCCCCTACCTCCTTCTTGCCCCTGGTTAGCCCGTATCACCCCGGGGCTGATGGCCAGGACGGCCTTGTGGGCAGGTACTGCTGCAGGAGCGTTTATCGACAACGTGGCCATCTTCTCCTACCAGCCAGCTGGTCGTACTTCCAGCCTTCAGACAATTTCTGTTTTTATTGGCCTATTAGCCCCTTGTTGAAATGAAAAATCTCCAGGTCAGGATAACAAATTAAGCTATTATCAACTGCCAATACCTGAATATATGACCTAGTTTCACTTTCAGTAAAGGACAGATTTCCAAATTGTTTCTCTGGAATTGCAAAAAAAGAAAAGTGGTCGATGTTCTAATAAATTTGGGACATTTTAAAGAGGTTTCTTTCCTGCAAGACTTCTCTCAGCCTTTGAAACATTTCTAAACACGTTCACAGCAAAGCAACCTTCTCTGGGGTCAGCCTGAGCACTTGGGCTCTGTGGGAAACACTCGTGGGAGCCCGAGGGTGGAAGGTGGGGCACTAGAAGTGGCCAGGAGGCCGAGATGGGTCACTCCCACACTCGTGAGCTGGGAGGCCCTTGGTGAGCGGGACTGCCTGCATTTCCTTATCCAGAAAGAGGTTAATAATCTCCGTCAGCATACGTGAGATAGCACGGAGGCTCTTTATGAAATGAAAAACTCCAAATAGGAAATATTGCAATTTTATGTACCAGGTCACATCAGCGATGAATATTCATCACTCCCTAAAATGTTGCTGAGCACCAACTGTGGAAGTCCTGGGCTCTGGTGAGAGAGGACCTGTGTAGAGCTGAAGGCTAACGAACAACCATGCGAAGATCTTATTGCAAACTCTGCAACTATCAGCATTCAGGAATCTTTATTTCCCTGTCTTGAGCCCATTCAGACTGTGAGCATTCCAGCCCTGGATAGTTCTGGAGACCCCAGGGGTGCCACATGGGTGTCCTGACTGCTCCGTGGCTACCATTTACCTTCCTGCTGCTCTGCTTTGGACGGTGATGCCTGCTGCCCTCACCCGGGCTCATGAGCTTGTGCTGTTGTTCTCACCAATGCCACTGCCTTCCCAGAGGTGCCAACACTCAACAGGGACGAATGCCATCCGAGGGCCTGGCACACCCAGGCCACCTCCACCTGGCTGAGATTCAACATCTACACATTCTTTAATCCAGCCTCTTTTCTTCTAGGACCAGGTCTAGGCCATGGTGGGTGAGACTCGGGAGCACCCTCCCTTCCCTTGGGCTCTGGCACCCGCTGTCCCGGCAGGCGTACGTGTGCACTGACTCTCCCATTAGGGGACATTGCTCCCCAGACACTTCTTGGTCTCCTACAAACACAGGCTGAGCAGGCAGCCCCAATCCTGCAGCTCAGGTCCTCAGGATGAACTCACCACCCCCTCAGTTCTTTAACCATCATGGTCTGCCCAGTATGGCAGTCTTTGATGGGGTAAGGCTGGCAACCAGGAGCGGTGCTAAGTCCCTGAACATCCGGAGATGGGGCCCAAGGGGAGACAGTGAGGGTTGAGGACGCACTGCACTTTCTCAAAGCTGGGCCTTTCCCTGGTCACGTGACCCACCACGGGGCAGAGGCCACACGGAGCCCTCCAGGAAAGGTACATGGGAGAGCTCCCCCCAGTTGCCCCAACACCGCCAGCTTGCTGCAGCCTGGCAGCATGCTCCTGCCATCAGAGCTCCCGCAGCCTACCTGTGGGCTTCTTCAATCCATGAACTTGGGTGGAAGATGAAGAGGCGGTCGGTGTCCTAATGAAGTGCACGGTGGGGAAGATCTCAGGAAGAGGGAGGGCAAACCACATGGTGGCCACCTTTTCCTGGGATGAAAATGGTTAAGTCCGCCTGGCTTAACCAGCTGGGTGGTCTGCCTCCTGGCACTGGGGAAATTCAATTTCCTAAATGTTGCAAAAATGCTTTCTGTATTACCCTGCCCTGCCTCACTTCCTTGGGTGATCACTTCCAAATTCAAGTCTCTGGTGGACGGTACCTGCTCCTTAGCTGCAAGGGGATCTGCAGTGTGAAGAACCTGGGCTCCACCTTGAGCTCCACCTTGGGAACGTGGGGCTCACCTGGGAAGAGAGAAAAAAATTAAGTTGAATTATCCTTGCATTTCAGAGATAACATTTGCTTGATAACTGCTGAATTCGTTTTGTGCATGTTTTATTTACGATTTTTAATTCTATGTTCCCAAGCAAAATTGTCATTGGATGTTTCATGTGCTTCTTTCCCTAGTTGCAGGATCAGTGACCAGCTTCTGCCTTGGGTTATACTTGGCTTTATTTTGTTATTGTCATTACTGTTTTTAAAATCTAGAGTGTTGCATTAAAACTTGATTCATTTATTTTCAATCTTTCTCACTTCTAATAATGCTTCCATGGCTGCAAATATTCTTCTGAGGGCCTCTTTGACCATTTTCATAAGTTTTGTTATGTAAGACTGTTCTAGTTTGCTAATGCTGCCTATTATGTGAAACACCAGAAATGGACTGTCTTTTATAAAGGGGGTTTATTTGGTTACAAAGTTACAGTCTTAAGGCCATAAAGTGTCCAAGGTAACACATCAGCAATCTGGTACCTTCACTGGAGGATGGCCAGTGGTGTCCAGAAAACCTCTGTTAGCTGGGAAGGCACGTGGCTGGCATCTGCTCTGGAGCTCTGGTTTCAAAATGGCTTTCTCCCAGGATGTTCCTCTCTAGGCTGCAGTTCCTCTTCAAAATGTCACTCTTGGTTGCTCTTGGGGTGTTTATCTTCTCTTAACTTCTCTGGAGTGAAAGTCTGATTTCAAAGGCCATCTCCAAAATATCTCTGAAAACTGCAGTTCCTCTCTCAGCTCCTGTGCCTTCTTCAAAGTGTCCCTCTTGGCTGTAGCTCCTTGCTCCCTCCGTCTGAGCTTATATAGTGCTCTGGTAAACTAATCAAGGCCCACGGAGTCACACCTCCATGGAGTTTATCCAATTAGAGTCATCACCCACAGTTGGGTGGGCTGCATCTCCATGGAAACACTCAAAGAATTACAATCTAATCAACCCTGATACATCTGCCCACACAAGATTACATCAAAGATAATGGCGTTTGGGGGACATGACACATTCAAACTGGCACAAGTACTATCACCTCATCCTCCTATTTAGTTTAAAATTTCAGATTTGATTTTGTTTTTAGTCTATGAGTTATTGAAGATATGTTGTTTTCTTCTTATTTTTAGAGTGAATGGATATTTTGGTATGTCCTTTTGTGGTTAGCATGTGGTTAGTGCATTGTGGGTAATAATTGTCACTATGTGATTTCTTCTTTAGGGAATTATCTGACACTCTCTTTGAGGCCTTTCTGCATTACACTATGATTAATTTTTGTGATTATGTGTTTTCTGAAAAATAATGTATGTTTTCTACTTATTTGCAACAAAAGTATGTATTATACAAATAGATAACTGTATAACCTACATTATAAATTTTGTATATACATAGAAGCACATACACATGCTATATAGAACTGCCCGTATAACATATAGGGTATTATATGTACACGATTTAGAAGCTAGTATCTACTGATTTTGTGAGGGACTGGCCATGGGCTCAGAGAGGGACAATTTACAGACAAGCCTCAGGTTCTGGCTTTTGTGAGTTAACTGGTGGATAGTCCACTGAGAAGGGGTCCTGGAAAGGACCTAGCCAGCATAGGGAAAGCCATGAGTTCAGCTGACCATGATGAGTTGGGGCAGAGGTGGAGCAGAAGGGCAGGTCATCTGGTCTGCAGATCCCAGCTGAGCTCAGTGCTGGGCTTAAAAGGACGAGTCGCTGGCTCGTAGAGGGTGACTGGCTGGGATCAGCCAGGGCGAAGCTTCAAGGGGGGAGAAATGAGGGGGAAACTGGCCCCTTGGGCAGCACAGACATTTAGAGGCAGGGAGGGTGAGAACAAGGGGAGCTGTGGGAAAGCCGTGGGAGAAAGGAGATGTGGGAAGGCAGCTTGGGGAAGGTTGTCATAGAAGCCGCATTAAGAGGCTGTTTCAAAAAGAAAGGAATAGTTCACCCCGTCAAACACTGCTGAGAGTCAACTGCACTTTTTGTGTGTCATTTTATTGAATTCCTACAGAATGATATGGTTGAATTGCTGCTGCTTTCCTGTGGTGGTGATTTTGTTGCTATGTTTTATGTTTCCATAAAACAAAGAGGATTTTTGAGAGAACCCCCTGGGTGCATATTTCATTAAATTTATTAGCAGCTAAAGTGAGTAGAGAAATTTAAAGTTATGCTAATAGACATTTTGGGGTTGTGGGGGCTCCAGGGTGGCAACATCTACAACAGACTTTGAGAACTAGTGTACCACTCACTTAAGCTCATTAGCCATCTTGCGCCTTTAAAAGGATTTGTCCCCATGCCTGTGAACACTGCTCAAGGTGGCATGTGTCAGAAATGCAAGACAAAAGCTCTGGGGTGAGGACAGTCACTCACCAGCTAACTGAGATGAAGTGATGGTAGAGGCTCCATTTAAAGTCTTATTTAGCATTTTTAATCAGCTTCACCTTGGGTGGCAAATGCTGTTTGCATAATTCACAATTCACAAGATGGGTTGTGGTGGAGGGCAAGACAGCAGAAGGAAAAGGCACAAGCAAACTGATTTTCTTTTAGAAAATGTAAAAACAGCGGGCGGAAGGAACTGCAGAACAGGAGATAGCAGAATGTCAGAGCTTAAAAGGAGCTCGGAGAGCCCCTGCTGGCTTGCTCCCTCCTTGCAAGGAGGGAAAAGCAAATGATCAGAGAGGAGATGTTACTGGGCTGAGGTTGCTAAGTGTCCTTGAGGAGAGCCCGGGCTGGGCCTCACGCCCGCCGCCGCCCAGCCCAGGGCACTGTCCCCTGCTCAGAACCCCCCTCCTCCTTCCCAGCCCCATGCCGGATACTTGCACTGCCAGCAGGTGGACCTCTTCGCTCGTTTGAGAATGTTTTCCCCAAGTTTGACCTCTCATTAATCCCCTGTGCTCACCTGGTGCCCTGTGATGACCTTGACCTCAGAACGTCCCCCTCGCTGCTCCTTTGAGAGCAGGGACCAGGCCGGGCTGAGGGCAGCATGTAGTTATTCCCTAATGCCCACAGACCTGCCCGGGCACAGGTAGGGGCGCTTCCTGCTTCTATCCCAGCCCCCCACTGCACATCCCCGGGTGACTCCATGGGGCTTCGCCACCCAGCTGGTACCTCTGCTTCATGACATATCGCGCTCTCCTCCCTGGGTCTGCACTGAGTGCCCTGGCTGCTCGTTACCTGACACCTCCATGGGCGCCCCACACTCCTCTCGGTCCCCATGCTGTTTCCCCATACTACTCCCACCTCCTCATCTTCTGTGCCAACTACCGCCAGACCTTGAGCTTATTTTCCCTTTCTTCCATAAAAGCTCCCTTGACTCCTCCCTTCCACGTTATTTGCCCACCTGTGTGCACTTACAGGGCTTGCTGTCTATGATGGTCATGACTGCTTATCACCAAATATTTGCTTTTCTCCTCCTGGACAAATGCTAGGATTTTCCCAACTTATCCCCTAGACATTGTTGTGTTTTTTGAGTTGCTTTGGGCAGCAAAGTGAGTGAAGGTTACCTCTGTCACTGAGTGGTGGAAACCTTCAGACACAGTCTATGACTTGCCAATTTTGTTTTTCCTTTGCTATGGCCCGTGGCAATGCTCTAGAGAACAGGTGCACCAGCTGGGTCCCAGAGTCAGGCCAGCACAGAGCAGAGCCCAAGGTGGGTGTGTGGTGTGAGCCAGAAATGAACTCTGCTGCCACTAACATTTGGGGGATTTTTGTTCATGCAACATAACCTAGCTCATGCTAACTGAAACAGATTCTAGCATGTGGTCTAGAGAAGACTTGCACAATTTGAAAGGCATACGACCCAAGACCTTTATAAATCTATATGCTTGCAAATATGGAAACATCTGTATTAGTGGCTTTCTCACACATCTCATTTTCATTCAGGATCATGTATTTCCTTGGCATCTCAACTATGTCCTCACACTACAGTTTAAATGCATTTGCCTTCAGAAACATTTATTTCTCACTTAGTCCTTGTTGATCTTTCTGGAGCATTTGTTCATAGTTTCATTAATATCTTCTTTTGGCCTCCCTTCCATCAGCTGAGTAATAACAATCCAAGCTTCCAGGCAACAAAGGCATTTAGAATTGCAATTCAGGGAGCACAGATTCAGGTCATATGCTAGTTTGTATATATTATGTCTCCCAGAAAAAGCCACATTCATTAATGCAGTCTTGTGGGGCAGATTTATTAATGTTTTTGATTCAGGTGTGATGTCTAGATTGAATGTTTCCATGGAGATTTGACCCCACCCATTCAGGGTAGGTCTTGAATAGTTTACTGGAGTCCTTTAAAGGGAGCTCACACACACAGCAAAGAGATGAAGCCCAGAGTTTGCCCTTGGATATGCTAAACCAAGGCCCAGATGCTTGCTGACACCTAGAGATTGTTGGAGATGCAGACAGAAGTATGTTTTGAGATGCTAAGCTAAGAGATGAAGCCCAGAGTTTGCACTAGAGAAGCTAAGAGAGACCCAGAGACATTTTGGAGAACACCATTTTGAAACCAGAACCCTGGAACAAAGAATCAGCAGACTCCAGCCAAATGTCTTCCCAGCTGACAGAGGTTTGCCAGATGCCATCAGCCTTTCTTCAGTGAAGGTGTATTCATGTTGATGCCTTAATTTGGACATTGTCATGGCCTTTGGACTGTAACTTTGTAACCAAATAACCCCCTTTACAGAAGCCAGTCCATTACTGATATTTTGCACAATGGCAGCGTTAGCAAACTGGAACCGGCAGCAACCCACATCGTGTTCTACTTGGCACTTCCACACATGGGTTTTTAAAGCAAAGGAAGAGTAGACACGATGTTTGTGGTTGGTGGATATTTGGGGTGCTCCAAATGTCCTTCAGGTTAGATAAACTGAGTTCTTTATCTTGTGGTTTGTTTTATGGTGTCTGGATGTCCCTTGGTGTTTTGAGGAACATGCTTCAGGCTTTTTATATTTGGCAGTTTGTGATATCGGGCTGATATTTGCCTAAAAGTAATCTCCAGAATGACTTTCGGACTCCATTTAAAATCTCTTAACCATAGTAACCCTTTTGTTTGTTTAATTTCTTTTTACCCTTCCTTCCTGCCAGCCCACCTGCCTGCCTATATTACTGCCTTCCCATTTTCTGATATCCCTTCATGTAAGAAAATAAAATTACTCTGCTGCAAATGTCTTCTCATTCCAGATCCTGAGGGAAGGAGCAGCCTTGTGGGGGCATGCCCATCTAGGTGAGATGCAATTGCTTTCAAACTTCTCCTTGGTTTAGATGTGGCATGTGCACCTTGCATTCACCCTCTCTGTTTGCTAAGGTCCATGGACGTGCCCACATGGCGGCGGGGCAGGGACATGCACCCCTCTGCAGGCAGTGGGAAAGCCGACCCTGGGGAAGGAGCATGCGTTCTCTCTCAGGTCCCAGCTGGGGTGGGGAGGAGAAGGCAGGAGAGGTAGGAAGGAAAGCACAAAGGGGTCCTGGCTGCAATTAGGGGAGAAGAGAGATCTCACTGGTGAGGCACCTCCCTGGCAGCAGAAAGCAGGTGGACTGAGCCTTGGTGGGGGCACAGGGTTTGTGCGTCCCAGAACTGAGCAAAGAGGTCCTGCAAGCAGTGGGCTGCTGAGAGTTGGGTCCTCACATACATGTCATCCACTGCAGAATATGCCTGAGGGTGGCCGTAGTGCATTAGAGCTAGTCCCGGGAAAATCTCTCTGTGCATTAAGTGTGGTGACTTAACAGAATAGGAGCTGTAAATAATTGATTTCTCCCCTAGGCTATAATTTTCACAGGAACCCTTCCATTTTCTTATTAATGTGTTGATTAGATGGGAAAGAGCTGAATAAAGCTGCTGACATACAGGGACACCTCCAGCCACTGCTTAGTGAGAACTGGGTATATTTGTGACCTGAGTCCCCCACTTGTCATGGACTATGAATCAGACACACAATGAAACAGCAAGCCCTTGCTCATGGCAAAAACGTAAGCATTCGATGCCACGTGCTGGCGGAAGGGCATGTGGCCAGGTGTCCTGGAGAGGTCGGGGGGGACATTCCTCCAGGCAGGTGACTAGATTTGGGTTCTGAAGGACAAGAGGGGGCTCTCCAGATGTGGGGAGCTCTCCAGCCACATCCCAGGGGCAGAGCTGGCGGCAGGGGGGTTGTGCAGAGCAGAAGCTGGGATGGCCCCTCTGTCCTGAGTTTTCCGGGAGATGTCCCAGTGGTAGAGGGATGGTGACCCGATGGTAAATAGTTTGGGGTATGTGGGCCACATATTCTCCATCATGCATAGTGACACCCTCAGATCCACTGCTGTAGCTCCAAAGCAGCCACCAATGATGCAGAAACTAACGGGCTGCCTGTGTGCACAAAATAGTCCGTTTACAAACACCAGTGGCAGGCCGATTCGGCATGCGGAGCCTTGTTCTAGGCACATGGATGAGCCAGAAGCACATCGAGGGGTCTGGAAGGGGTAGAAGCTGGAATTGGAGATAAGCCCAGGGTGGGAGATGGTCTGGGGTGGTGGGGGCAACAGGGCCTGATCACACAGAGGGCTGGACCCCGTCCTCAGTAGCCCACTATTGCCCTCACTGTGACAGAAAGGCCACCTGAGGCCAGCTCCGCAATTAGCTCTATGCAGCCCCCTTGCCCAGGAACACATCACCAGTGACACGGCCCCAAGCAGGGTGCCCCAAACCGTCAGGGTCAGGTCCGATGTCCCTGGCTTTCTAAGTCAGGACTGACTGAGGGTGGTGTGTGACCCTCCCCTCCATACTCTGTCCTCTGGACCCCTCCTCTTTACTCTCTCTCCTGGACCCCCTCCCCTGTATTCTCTCCACTCACGTCTGTCTCCAAGGCTGGCCTGCTGAAGACCCTCTCTGCCTTTAACAGAGCCCTCCAAGATGAATGCTCCCCATGTCTGGGTCACTTGGGACAACTCTCCTCTGGGTGCCAAATTTTGCTGCATCTCATGTCAAAAAGACCCTGGGGAGCAAGGCCAGGTGGAGTTTGGTGTCTGAACCGAGCCCGGTGAGGCTGGGCCACCAAGGGCTGCAGAGCTGGGATCAGTGGAGATCTGGGGCTAGAACTGGAGACTGCAGCTCTGCTGGCAGCACCCCTGGGGGCTCCAGGGAGGTGGGAGGGATCGCAGGTTGTCCTGCAGGAGGCAGGTGCAGGCTGGCTCAGCTCCCCAAGCGCAGCCCCTCTTGCCTGCAGGCCCGGCTCTCACAGGGTCCATACTTCCCACAGGTGCCCAGGCCAGGCTGTGCTGGCTTCTCCAAGCTCCTGAGATATCCCCAGGAGACACCCCAGTGCGAAGGGCTGGGTGATGTCCGGGTCTTGCAAAGTTTTCAAGGTGACCTGAAGGCACTGACTTCCTGACATGGAACCAAATGGAAACGTTTTTGGTGTTGGGGAAGTGGCCTCTTGCAGCCGCCCTCCACAGCCCTGGCTGGCCCCGCCCTGGTCTGTGGTATTGGGGCACCTGCAAGGAGAAATGCCTCCTTCATCTGAGTTCTGAAATGGCTCTTCCTCCCCATCACCACCAGCCTCAGGGCAATCAATGCCTGTGAAACACATCAAGTGGGCACTAAATAACTCAATAGAAATGGCCCTGTGGTAGACCAGCTGGCTGGGACTGGTGGGCAGCTGGTCTACCCAGGGAACGAGGAGGCTTGGCCCTAGGTGGGTCCGGGCAACGAGGCTCACAAACAAGGTTGCTCCTTTTCAGTTCCTTACTTTAATTTAATAATAATAATGACGATGAAGCCAAACATTAATTTGCATGAAAATACTCTAAGATATATGTCCCCAGAGCCATGAACAAGTCTTCAGTGGAGCAATCTGCCCACGGAAAGCAAGGCCTCATCAGGGCAGGTCAGCGATCTCAGAGGAAGAATTTTCCAAGAGACGCGTTTGTTGACTTCCCCACTCAGCTGCTCTCCTCCAAACATGTGCTTTCCCCAAACATTGATTTTCCTCTGAGAAGGTTCGTTCCTTCTGTCTTGTTTTACACTTCTAAAATAATTGATTTACATGCATGTGTGTATACCACACACATTGACACACACACACATGCACACACACGTGCACACACGTGCACACACATGCATGCACACACACATGCATGGACACACAGGCACATTCATACACACACATGCATGTACACACACATGCATGTACACACACGTGCACATGTGCACACACGGGCACACACGCATGCACACACACATGCATGGACACACAGGCACATTCATACACACACACGTGCATGGACATGCACACCCCCATGTCCATGCACACACGCAATCATGCAGTCACATTTGCACACACGCACATGTGCACACATGTACAAACATGCACATATTCCTATGCAAACACACGCATGCACACACATATCCCTCAGTGCAATGCTCATGTTTGCCCTGTGACTTCTCCATTTAGAAATGGGACCTGGGCAGTGCTGTAACTAGTCCTTTCTTGTTCCCCATGCGCTGCCCCGGCCACAGCCCTGAGGTGCAGCAGTCCCCACCCTCTCTGTCTGTAGCTGCTCCCAGGGGATGCTTCAAGTATGGAGTCACCACGACTCAAGCCACCAGCACTTACTCTAATTTGAATATTAAGGGCAACGCTGAAACATAAAGGGATTTATTTTTTGTCAAAGCTTGACTTTCAGACCTTCAATTATGCTTCCTGGTAACTTTATTTCCTCTATGTCTATCACATCCTCCAGTGAAATTGTGTGAGCAATATTTGCTGATTTGCCCTTGTTTTTGGCCTGGAGAAACCCCTGCAGAAGCTCCAGGTACATGAATTCACCTTGTCCTGTTGTGTTTGCCACACCCCTGGAGATGCTCTCAGCCTTCAGCAGCCAGGACTGCTGGGTCCAACCCAAGGGAAGGCCCACAGACCCATCAGAAGGGAATGGATAGGCCCGTGAGAACATTCTGCTTAGACCTCCCTGTGGGACATTTGTCTGTCTGCTCAGCTCTGGACCTCACTGTCAGTCCAACCACCCATCTCACAGGTGTTTTTTAAGCACTGTGTAGCAGGTATGAATTTGCTCCACTGTGATAGGCTATGCACAGAATCATAAGTCTTTATGTGCTGTCATCCAAATGGATCTGGCTCCATGTGAATTGCCAGAAAAGTCAATGTTGATCAGGTTTGAAGTTGGGTTCAAGTTATCACCCCAAGGTATTTCAAGGTCCCTGGGGAGCTCATGCAGAACAGGATATCTGCCGGACATCTGTGGAGAGGCCTCTACCTGCTGCTGAGATGGGCACTGACCCAGCCTACAAGGGGTAGCTCTGCTGACTGAAGCCTGACCACTGAGCCCTGCCCCCTGGAAGCCCAGGCCCCAGGCATCTGTTGCTTCATCGGCCTGCCAGAACCCCACAGCCCACTGTGCTTCAGTCTGCTGGAATCCCTCCAACCTTTCCTTCTTTGCTTTTATGAGCTGGGACCTTGAATACCATGTTCCCTAACTGGGCACTCAGACCAGTTGCATCCTGGTTTCACTGGTCACCTGAGCAGGGGGGAAGCACCCCTTGTTCTGGTTGATGGCTTTATAAATATAGGGGTTACCTGCTCAGGTGCCCACTGGGCCAGGCAGTTTGTGTAAATCCTGCGAGCATCTGACTGTGAGGCAATAGGGAGCAGCAGTGTCTGCGGTCAGCTGTTGAGCCCACGTCCTGCCCAAAGTCAGTAAAATAAACTTTTCAACAGTCTGTCCAGGCCAAACAAAACACTGAGTCCTCAGACTACTCTTTTGCAATGACTCGTTTACAGAGAAACAAGATGCAGCCAATTTTTCACAGTATTATCCTTTCACACTTAAGTCTTTCTGTTTTTTTAATCTCTGTCCAAACCAAATCCTGTGATCATGTCATCTCTCTGGCCTCTCCTTTTGGACTCCAGTAAAAATTCTGAACACATTTCCCCTGCATTACTGATTTGATTCCAGGTCACAAGATTGCATGCCTGAACTTTCTTACTTTCCACTTTAGATAGGTTTAGCTGCTGTCCAGAGAACATTTGCTGTCCTACATGTGAAACAAAGGCTTAAAATACAGGCAATGAACCATAAAGGTGATGGCCATAAAGCACGAGCTAGGGAGGAAAGGGGATGTGAGGACACTAAAGGGGGCTCTTTGCTTCCCTCAAACCTCGGGCACATTGAAAGGCCAGTTAGCCTGGGAGCAGTTAACAATGATGTTGAGTGTGGGTGTAAGTTAAAGCCCAACAACAGTCCTGCCGGGATGTGTACAGCGTGTTGCAGGGCTGGGGCTGACGAAGCGGGGTGGAGCTGCCTCCAGGGAGGAAAAGCTCTTGCTGCATCTGAGCTTTTCAAAGAAAGTTTCCTGCTGCTCCCTGGAGAAACCTTACTTGTTCACTTGTTCATTCCCGCATTCATGCTCCTGCCTTTGTCTTGTTACCCCTGTCCCCTTCTTCCACTGTAATTTGTTTTTAGGACCAGTCCACACATAACCTCCTTTAGTTTGTCCCTACCTGAGGTGGCTGCCTTCCCCAGGTAGTTCCATGAGCTATACTCTTCTGTCTATTTGCTTTAGTTTCCTTGGATGCTCAAGCAAATACCATGCAATGGGGCAGCTTAAACAACGGAAATGTATTAGCCCATGATTTTGAGGCAAAAAGAAAATCCAAATCAAGTTGCCATCAAGGCGATGCTTTCTTCCCAAAGACTGAGGCCTTCTGGGGCCGGCTGCCGGCGACCCTTGGCCCCGGGCTCCTCTGTCACGTGGCCGTGCACATGGCGGCCTCTCCAGGCCTCTCCCTTCTCTTCTGGGTTCTGTTGACCTTCAGTTTCCTGCCTCCCATAGGTTTTTCTCTTTTTTTTAAATTTCTTACTCTGTCTGAATTTCATTCTGAGTATTAAGGACTCCAATAATAGGATTAATACCCACGCCAATTGAGGTGGGCACCAAAGTAAGCGTAAGAAAAGTTCTACTTATAATATACCCAGAGGAATGGATTAAGTTTAAGAACATGTTTTTCTGGGATACATACAGATCCAAACCACCGCATCATTCATTACAAATGTGTATATATTTAATGAAGGGACCCCTTCAGATGCCATGTGCTGGGCCAGCTTTGGCACATAAACCTTTTACCCCATGGTTACCTCTTTTGATCTCAAAGCTGTATATTATTATTATTATTACTATTACTATTATTATTATTATTTAAGGCACTTCAAGGCAGAGATGCTAGGCCACCCAGGGTCATGTGGTGGGGTGCTCAGCCAGCCTGCCACAGGGACACAGAGGATTAACCACATTTTGGGATAATTGAGCTGCCCCTCCTAATTACTCACTGCAACCATCTCTTTTAATTGGTTTGCCAATAACAACTAACTAAAAATTATATCTAAAAATATTTGAGAAATCCCTTGAATAGTGATTTTTCTTTTTAACCATCTTTTCTACAGGTTGAAATCATTTGGGTTCCTCATCTTTACTGTTTGGACTACTATCTTCCCTGCACAGTGCTGCCATATTCACTTTCTGGTCCTCCTGTAATTAAAATAATATGTTTACTATTTTACAAGAAATCATAGGTAATTATAAGTAGTTACTACTTATATCAGTCCTAGATGTTCCTTATAGAAAACCTGAAGAATACAGAAAAGCTGGAGTGATTGGTTTTAAAAATCACTCATAATCTCTGTTGTATCTTTGGTCTACGTCCTCACTGGCTTCTAGTCATATGCTTAGTTTGCTGGCTTGCTTGGCATAGATGTTGTCAAACCATCACTCTTTCTTCACGTCACTCCCTGCTTAACAGTACGTCTTAAGCCAGTGCATCAAAACCTTATTTGTCTGGCAGTGCTGGCCATTTGGAATTGGGCCCCAACCCAACACACTTGGCCTGGTCTCAGCTTATGTCTGCTCACATTGACATGCTGGTCTCCCCTGCCAATCCCAGAGCCTCATATTTCATTCATTCATTCATTCATTCAACAGATATTTATTGAACCCTTACGAAGTCCAAGAATCTGTTCTGAGAACTGGGCACTGATCAGAGAACAAGGCAGAAACAAATGGCAAACTGAGAAACATGCTACAGGGCTTCCTCTAAAAAGTCCCAGAAGAGCGACACTCATCCACATTTGTGGAGCACACTCTCTACTCTTCCCAGCCTGTCCTGGAGAGACCCGTCTTCAAGCTCAGCTCAGATTCCTCCTCCAGAAAGGTGCTAACCAGAGCCCGTATCCGTTTCCCTTCAGAACAACGGCTGTGCTAATCTCTTTAGTTTGTACGTTCATGCTGTATTAGAACTTTTCTTTCTGTTGTTTTTTCCCCAATAGGAGATAACTTTCTTTAAGGCCAAGACCTTAGGCTTCTCTCTGTCACCCACATAGAGCAGCACACGTAGTGCCAAGGGCGTCTAACAAAGATTCCTGTCAATATTTGTTGCTTGAATCTAGTGTTGAGGTAACTCAAATCCTCTTTGCAGGCTATAGAGCAAAAGATACAGGTGGAGGGAGGGACGAATGCCTGGCCCCCAGTGGGGGGAATCCGCAGTCGGAGGGAGCTGCCTTGTGCCGAGACTCTCACGTCTCAGGAGGGCTGGAAAAGGAAGGCCTCAATTGTTTTGGAGCCCAGAGCTCTGAGTTCAAATTCTATTTTGCCTTACCAGATGTGTGACCTTGGAAAAGCTATTTAACCTCTCTCAGCCTCAATCTCCTCATCTATGAAAAGAGGAAAAAGTTTTACCCAATATGTACAAAGTGCTAAGTCTAGTACCTGCTAATTATGTGGAAGGATGGAACTGGTGAGCCCTGGGGGCTGGTGGTGGGGGGCACACATGAGTTCCTATTTTCCCTCTATTTTGTTTAGAATTTTCAAGCACAGTTTGTGTGATTCACATTGGGAAATTAAAATTTCATAAAACACTATAAGTCTTCTTGATGTATTCATGAAGAATGTAATAATCAATATTTGTTTGTAAGTTTTCATATTTATTATCTATTGATTTCATTTCCTAATTGAAATTACCTGCAATTAAAATTCTCAAGGAGGGTAAGAATTACAGGAAGAAATGGCAGGCCTTAAAATTTACCTCTTATTTAAAGGAATCACCTGGGTTAATTACGGCTATTGCTTTACTCCTTACTTCTTACTGTTCCCTGGTGGGCCCAAGTAGGCTCACAGAATTCCAGGAGGTTTCTACTCCTCAATGCTCACCAGGTATTAGGTGCTGATTCCCAGGGTTTCCAGCCTGCAACAGAGGCTAACCACATGGACTTATAGCAATCTCCATCCAGAAATGAGGACTTCCTCAGGAAACCCAGCTCATAAGGCATTCTGTCCTCCTTTCCATCCCTGGACCATCACCACCTGTGTCTTGGAGGTGAGCACCGAGTCGGCCAGTATTTACAATGTACAATGGGCTCTGCTCTTTCCTGGTCAAGGTTGTCTTGAAGAAGGCACAGCCCTTACCCTCGAGAAGGAGTATGTGTTATCAGAAAAGCAAGAGCAGTATTTCCAGTTTGGAAAAGACAATCTACAATTGAGGAATTAAGATTAAGGAACAAAAAAGGAAATGACTACAATCTACAAAAGGAAAAATCGATAAAAGGGGCTCTGCCAAAATTAACAACTTTTGTGCAACAAAAGAGTTTCTCATGAAAGTAAAAAGACAATCTACAGAGTGGGAGAAATATTTTGAAAACATATATCTGAAAAGGGTTTAATATCCAGAATAAATAAAGAAATCTTGTATCTCAACAAAAGAAAGACAAACAACCCAATCAAAAAAAAGGGGACAAAAGACTCCAATGGACATTTCTCCAAAGAAGATATGCAAATAACCAATAAGGAGATAAAAAGATGCTCAACATCATTTCCACTGAGGAAATGCAAATCAGATCACAATGAGATGCTATTTTGCACCTCGCAGAATGGATACTATCAAAAACAAAACAAAACAAAAAAACTGAAAATAAGTGTTGGAGAGGATGTGAAGGAATAGGAATGTGTATATATTATTGATGGGAATGTAAAATGGTGCAGTTACTGTTTAAAACAGTTTGACAGTTTCTCAGAAAGCAAGGAATAATTACTGCAGGACCCAGCAGTCCCACTTCTGGGTATATAACCCAAAAGGATTGCAAACAGGGACTCGAACAGATTATCTGCCCATCAGTGTTCATAGTGGCATTATTCACAATTGCCAAAAGATGGAAGCAACCCAAGTGTCCATCGGCTGATGAATGGATTAATAAAATGTGGTAAATACATATAATGGAATATTATTCAAGTGTAAAAAGGAATTAAGTTCTGATATATCCTACAACATGGATGAACCTTGAAGATAACATTTTGAATGAAAAAGCCAGACACAAAAGGACAAATATTGTATGATATCACTTAAATGAAATAATTAGAATATGTAAATTTGTAAAATAAGGAGCTAGAATGCAGGTTACCAGGGGTTGGGGAAGAATGGGGTGTTAATATTTCATTGGTATAAAATTTCTGTTCCAGGCTGTTCCAGGCTGCATATGTCATATCAGAATAATAATTATAAAAACACAGAACTGTACCAAAAGAGTGAACCCTATATAAACTATGGAATCTAGTTAATAGTACAATTATAATCCTGTTTCATCGGTTGTTATAAAGGTACCACACTAATGCAAAATAATAAGAGGAAAATGTGTGCATATGGGGTGTGGTTGTTGTTATATGGGAACTCTGTAAATTCTGCATGAGTTTTCTGTAAACCTACACCTCCTCTAATAAAAAAAGAAAAGCAAACAAACAAAAAATCCCAACAAACAAAAAAATAAAAAAAAGAGATAGAGAATGGTGTGAGGGATTGGGGAGCAAGCGGCCCAGGCTGGGCGTGCTTTCTGATGTCCTCCATCCCGGGGGCAACACGAACGGGGACCTCACTCTCGTGACATCCGGACCCACCTCCTCCTCATAATCCTGGCTTGGGAACGTGAACCTCCGGAATCTCAGCTCCCCCATTTCTAAATTGGGAGTGATAATGATGGGTGTCTAACCTTTACCAGGTTCAGATGGTTCCTGGCCCATGGTGGATGCTCAGCAAATAGTAACTGAACCAGAAGCAGGCATCAACTGCGCCACCATGTCTGGGAGAGCAAGGGGGCCATGCAGAGCCCAGCATTAGGTTTATGGGGTGTGGGTAATGGATGCCTCAAAGCACCTTCCCTGTGGGGTATTACGCTGTCTCTATAAATGATGTCCTAAAATAGCAGTATGAGGAGGTTAATGCATTTATAATATGTGCATAAGCCGGGAATCTAAACATAATTTAAAAGAAACATAGTAGCAAAACACATTCTTTAACATTCTTTTTTAATGAAACATTAGCTGTTTTAAATTGCAGCCTTGCTTCATCTACCCTAAATCTGATTTAAAATTTCACTCATTTTTCATCTGGTTTTTAGCCATTTCTCTTTTTTTTCTTTAGTAGAGAAGTTGTGGGTTTTCAGAACAATCATGCATGAAATACAGGATTCCCGCATACCAACTCACCACCACCACCTTGCACTGATGTGGAACATTTGTTACAGTGGATGGTAGCCCATTTTTGTTATTGTACTATTAATTAAAGCCAATAGTTTAATTTAGGGTTCACTGTTTGTGTAGTTCCATATATATATATTCTATTATCATATTGTGCTGGGTTGGATATATTATGTCCCCCTCAAAATTCCATGTTCTTTAATGCAGTTTTGTGAGGGCAGATTATTTTGCATAATGGCAGCATTAGCAAACTGGAGCACATGTGTGCATACAATAGTTCTCCGTTTAATAATATTTAGATATACAATCCAGTGCTTTTAATTGTGCTCACAATGTTGTGCTACCATTGGGTAAATGCCTAGTAGTGGGATTTCTGGGTTATATGATAGGTCTATACTGAACTTTCTTTCTACAAACTGTTTTCCGCAGTGGCTGCACCACTTTACATCGCCACCACCCGTCACCGAAATGTTTCCATAATTCCAGAAAGGAGCCCTGTACACTTTAAGCCTCCACTTCCCATTCCCTATCCTTACCCCATCCCATGGCGACCTGTATTCCACATTCTGACTCTACGAGTTTGCTTGCTATAGCTGTTTCAAATCAGTGAGATCAGTCCCTTTGTGTCTGGTTTACTTCACTCAACATAATGTCTTGAAGGTTCACCAATATTGTCACATGTATCAGGACTTCATTCCTTTTGATGGCTGAATAATATTCCACTGCATGTGTGTACCGCATTGTCTGTCTGTTCATCAGTTGATGGACACTTGGGTTGCTTCCATCTTTCGGCAATTATGAATAACGCGCTATGAACATTGGTGTGCGAATATCTGTTCAAGTCCCTGCTTTCAGTTCTTTTCGGTATATACTAAGTAGCGGGACTGCTGGGCCATAATGGCAGCTCTATACTTAGCTTCCTGAGGAGCTGCCAAACTGTCTTCCACAGCAGCTGCACCATTTTACGTTTCCACCAGCAGTGAATAAGTGTTCCTGTTTCTCCACATCCTCTCCAACACCTGTTAATTTATGTTTTTTCAAATAGCAGCTATTCTAGTGGGTATAAAATGGTATGTCATTGTGATTTTTGACTTGCATTTCCCTAGTGGCTAATGATATTGAACAATTGGAAAGATGTCTGTTCGTCTTTTTCCCAGATTGCAATTGGGTTGTTTGTCTTTTGCTGTTAAGTTGAAGGATTTTTTAATATATTGTGGATATTAATCCTTTATCAGATATATAGTTTCCAAATATTTTCTTCCATTGTATAGGTTGTCATTTCACCTTCATGATAAAGTACTTTGAGAAACAAAAGATTTTCATTTTTATGAGGCCCCATTTATCCATTTTTTTTAATTGCTTGTGCTTTTGGTGTAAAGTCTGAGAAACCACCGCTTAACACAAGGTCCTGTAGATGCTTCCCTATGTTTCCTACTAGGAGTCTGATATTTCTAGCTCTTGTTTCAAGGCCTTGGATTCATTTTGTGCTGATTTTTTGTATATGGTGTGAGGTAAGTGGTCTTCCCTCTTCTTCTTTTTTATTTACTTATTTTTGTTTTTTGTCAAATGGAGATCCAGTTTTGACAGCACCATTTGTTGAAGAGACTCTTCCTTCCCAGTTGAGTGGTCTGTGCCACCTTGTCAAAAATCAGTTGGCCATAAATGTGATGGCTGATTCCTGAGCTCTCAATTAGATTCCATTGGTCTAAACATCTGCCCTTGTGCCAATACCATGCCATTATTATTACTGTGGCTTTGTAATAAATTTTAAGATCTGGATGTATGAGTCTTCCAAATACATTCTTTTTTTTCAAGATGATTTTAGCTTTTCTGGGCCCCTTACCCTTTCATATAAATTTTGTGATTGCCTTTTCCATTTCTGCAAAGAAAGTTGTTGAAATTTTGATTGGAATTGTGTTCAATCTATAAATTGCCCTGGGCAATATTGAAATCTTAATGGATTTCCATTTCTTTTCTTTTTTGAATCCCATGTTGCTGATATATATTTTCTGAAGAATGTACTTTTTCAACATAGACACATTTTTCCCCCACAGAATGGCATGTAGTTTTTCTGAATTGCACACTATAGAAAATGAAATTGTTGATGCCTTCAATGGACTTGTCCACAGAATATAATGTTTTAATGGGTAAAATTATCTCCAGGTAATAAGGTGTCTAGTAAACACAGGTACAAAATGAAGGATGTTCTCACTTCTAATGTTTGGCATAAAATGTATAAATATTTCTTTCTAAATATGTCCATAGGAACTATCTTACAGTTTCCATTTAGAATGATTTCTTTAAAAAATTATATGAAAAACTTATCAAATGTGTTGTCTATGATCCTTATGAAGGTTTTGACAAATGTAGATGCTGCAAAATCATAGGTCTTCTCAATTTTATTTAATTCCAATTCAGAATATAAATTTATCCAATTAAAAATGCAACCCTCTCAAAGGATTCTCCCTACTGGTTAAGATATTTCAAAGCCCAATTACAAAATTTCAGAATAAAACTTTGTACACAATTTGAACTCTCATTGCTTGATTTATTCAGCTCACTTTTGTGGGGGCTCAATTTCAATGACTTCCTTTTTGTTTAATAATTGCATTTTGATAGGAGGTTCAAAAGCAGAAGTTTTGTGTTTTTGGTTGAACACTTTAATCAAAGATTTCCAACTGCTTCTGATCTAAATGCAATTCAAATTTGGAGACATTTACAAGAGTCCAGCACCACTGTAGAACAGTTAGGTTAATTTGCAAAACAGTTGTTCAAAGAGGCAAATATTTTGGACATCAGCCTGATGACTGATGGCAGAAAGAGAAGGCATGGTCCACATTGCTTACAATCAGTTATGTCATAGACGTTTTAAATTCTAGTTTCTCTATGTATATATCAAAGCAGTTTAAAATTTGAAAACCACAGCTTCTATTTGAATAGGATAATGCAGCTTGTTTGAAAATAATTATATTTACACCATAATCTATTCCAATTATAATTTGCTCCTCAAGCTTTTAATTTAGTAAGAATATTGTTTGCACTGCATGCCATGCTACACCAAAATTTTTATTCATATAATCATTCCCAAGCAATAATTTTATCTTCAGTGTTTAACTTCTAAATTGAATTTACAACAGCAGTCATAGTAATCTCTGATGTTTCACTTGTGATGGAGTAAACTTACAGAAAAGTTAATGTTGATTCCACAGATTGATGAGGAAATAAAGCCTTTATTGGAATTAAGTGATTTTCTATTCAAAGCACCAGAGGACAACGACAACATCCTGGCATCTTCCACTGTGCATGAAGTTCTGCTGAAGGCACCAACATAACTATCCTTTTTCATTTTGTAGCTACATAAAATATTTGGAATAAAAAATGAAGGACATATGTTATAGAACAACAATTTGTGATCTAAATGAAAAGTCGTGCTTCACAGAATGATGCAGGAGTTCACTCATCATCTGAAGACAGTCTTCTTAAAAAAAGAATCCACAAGGCAAAACTTCTAAATTTTGGATTAAATGCTGATCCTTCTCAGCAGATTTGGGTCTTTGGGTTTTCATGGTCCCCCAGAATAAATGGAAAATTTATTTTGGGTTTATTTGACCTCATTGTTATCAAAAGGACTTACTAAAAAATTAAAAAAAAGTTACCAAATAATAAAATAAGTAAATGATTGCAGATTTGTACTCTATAATGGTGAATAACAAAAACAAAACCACTGCTGCAAGAGCTTTGACCTCCCCTCCTTAAGCTCTGCACCTTGGCTTTGCACACCACCCTCATCTTGCACACGCACACAGTCTTGCAATCCCGCAACATGGGACATGGTTCAGCTGGCTGGTAAACCTGTGCCAACAGGATCAGTGATACCAAATACTTCTTCCACCACCACCAAAGACTAGAAATGGTCAGCTGCCCCCAACTACTTCTGTTTTTAAGCAAGCTTTGCCATATGAGCAAGGAATCTGCATTCTGCCCTTAAAAGCAGGATATTTAGTTACTTCACAGCTGGTTTATCAACAGTCGTATTTCAGATGCTAGAGCAAGAGCACTGTACACTAATCCTGTCTTTCACAGTATGGAAAAGACCATGGCAGAAGTATAAATCGGAAGTCTACTAAACCCATCTTGGCTTATTTTAGTGCAACTATTAATAATGTACTTCATTGAAAAATTAAAAATCCAGTACAAATCCTAAACTGGCTGTGAGTGGATGACCCTGGGCATCCTGCTTGCCGGGAAACAGCCTTTCTTCTTTTATTTTTCTTCATCACCAGATCATAAAATGGAGGGAAACTCATGCTGCACCTCTTCACCCTTACGCATGCCACATGTTCTTTCTGCCACTTGATTCTCCCAGCTGGCAGCAAGGATAAGACTGGGGAGAATCTCAGTGTCGTGGAAAATCGGCTGGATCTGGTTTTGACTCTGGAGCAATGGGTGTGTGAAGATCAGAAGGTTGCCTCTCTGTCTGGGGTCAGGTCTGGAGTCACTTATGAATTTGTGGGGTCAGTGTGAATTGTTCCCAGGATCCTCTCCACCTCTAACCATCATGGTCCTGCATCCAGCTCACCCTTTATAAGCAGGATGTGGTTGCTTAGAGGACCACCAGCAGGGGCCAGGGTGTTGGTCTTTGAAGCTCACCTTTATATAGTCATGACACTAAAGATTCACTGTTAATTAAACTCTAGCTTCTACAAAGGAGTGTCCCTTTGTTTACACCATTCGATTGCTTTTAACTCTTCTACTCTTTAAATGTGTGACAAACATCTCTGTGGCTGTGGCCTTTGTGTATTTACAGCACCTGACATCACCTGGGGAGAGCCATCGTGTTTCAGTCCATGCACTGGGCAGGTGACCCCACTGCACAGATGAGGACGCTGCGTTCAGAGAGGCTGGGTCGTTTCCCCACACAGCTCAGTAAGTAGGTGGTAGAGTCAGGGTTTGGGCCCTGGCATCTCTGAAGCTCAGGACCCTCTCTTTACTCTACGCCATGCTTCCTCTTTTCTCTCCATGGCTACATTCCTAAAGTGTACTGACTGGTCAAATAGCGTGGACATCTTCGAAGCTCTTGGGCTGCATTTCTGCCTTCTCACGAGCTCTTACAGACCCCCTGAGACCCGAACACACAGTGGATGCCTGCACCTTGACCCAGGCAGGAGGGTGCCCAGAACTGGGAGGCTGGCTGGCTGTGCGAGCTGCTACAGCTTCCCGTCACAGCAGACAGCTGCAGAGGGAGCCTGTGTGCCGGCGGTCAGCTCCCCTCTCATTGCTCCCCGTACGCCATGGACCCCAGACTCAGCCACACTTCATTTGGGGACCAGTAGTCCTGGCTGTGTTGAGGTTGCTTGCTCTGAGGGTCCCGGGCCAGCCCCCGAATGTCTGAAGCCTAATCCTGCCCCTTTCAGAAACATGGGCTCAAAGCCTTTGTCCTGCAAAGAGATCGTGTGAGGGCCAAACAAAAGAGCAGATGTTAACAAGCTTAGAAATATCACAAAGAATAGTGCTGTCAGAAAGTGTCACCGTAATCGATGATAATATTTCAGCATGGGAGCTCCCTGCTGGGCCCCTTTCTATCTCGTCCTAGAAGGCAGATGGAGTATTCTTAGATCTCGCCACCTGCCATGCTCCCCTAGGCACCCTCCAGACCAAAAGAAATGTGTCATGAGCGGCTTTTCACACCCAGAATGGGGGGAGATGTTTATGATGAAAAGAAATGTGCATGTCAGGCGTGGCGGGCTGTCTCAGGAGGGAAGAGCCAGCTTGCTCTTTGGGCTTCGTCTTTATTCGTGTTCCTCTGGGGACCACCCAGGGCACATGTTGTCTGCGGGCTCAGGCTCTCCTGTGGTTGCCTCACCTCCCCCTCTTCCCCAGCGCATGTCACCTGGAGGCTGTTCCCCCGTGTGTCCTGGGTGTGATGGTCCCCCAGGTCCGTCTTTGCATGAAGGCTCGTGATTACCTCGCGAATGAAGGCGTGGGTTATTGCCCCTCTGCCTTTGTGCCGGGCTGTACTGACCTATCGGTAGAACGTGCATCCACCCAAGGGCACAGACACGGAATTCTCTAGGGCAATGCTTCATCTTGCAATCAATCAGGGTGCCAGCTGAACAAATGCCCATGACTGACCAAAGTTCTGTTGTGTTCAGACAGAAGCAGGAGCAGCAGTGATGACGGTGGTAACAGGGGCCACCGTGGGTGGGAAGCTGGAGGCTGCAGCCAGCCCGTCTTCCCCCGAGCCTCGTGCGTGCTACAGCCGGTGCCGCCGAGCTACTCACGCACAGACGCACAGCGGAGAGAGGAAAAGGGGCCTGCCCCAGTGAGGCTCACCACATCCTTGGGGAAGGGGGAGGATGATCAACACCCAGGTTTTAGGTGTGACAATTTGTACAGAAATCTTATTTTTTCTTAGCAAAATACACTCCCATGAGAGAGATGGCCCTGGCTGATGAAGCTGCATTTCTCTGGCTTGCTGAGAACTTGGGAGCCATGGTAGACCCCTCGCTGTCCAAACTCCCCCCAAATGCCACCTCTGCACACATGGGAATGAGGCAGGCGAGGATGACCAAAGAGAAATGCCAGCCTGTTTGGCTGCTTGGCACAGGCTGCGTGCACACGTGTGTGCCCTCCAGAGAGAGGGCTGCTGGGTGGACAGTGGCCTGCGGGTGGCAGCACTTGTTTTGCTGCGGGAGGAGTGGAGCTGTGAGGGCAGAACCGGATGAACTGGAACTGCAGAGCCTGGAGGAGGAGAAGGCAGACTGGGCGGTGGGGGGAGGGACTGATGGGGAAAGAAAAGACGAGAAGGAAAGGAAAGGGAAGGGAAGGCCAGAGAAGGGCAGGGAAGGGCAGGGGGCTTTATTCTTTCCTCTGCGTGGCATGTGAATGACCCTAGATGTTCATTCAATATTCAAGACAATCATCATTCCTTGGGTTAATTTTTATCTTTGGAAATTTTGAGCTGGGCCTGACACTCTGGGATCCATGTAGAATATGGAGAGAAGGGGGCACTCTGGGACTTTAGGAACTGCAGGAGGGAGGGGATGGCACCTCAGCAGAATCTTTGAGACAGGACAGGGCGGCTGCCCAAGGATGTTTAAGGCAGGGAGAGGGCATAAGCATGACCGGGGTGAAAAAGTACGGGGTCTCCGGGATGGCCCGGGTCTCATTTCCCATGACGCAGAATGGGAAGGGTACAAGTGGAGAGCAGTGGGTGGTACAAGTCCAGGGAGGTGCAGATGGGGGGAGGTGCAGGTGGGGGAGGCAGGATGGGGAAGTAAAGGTGAGGAGAGGAGCAGGAAGGGGGTAACTGGGAGAAGCAGGTGAGCGAGGGTGAGGTGGAGGGAGGGTCGGGGGCAGGTGCCCGCAGAAGGCCCTGTCTGTGGCCCAGCGCAGGGGAACTTACCCTTGTCCAGGGTAGGGAGCCTAGAAAGGTTAACAAAGAGCCTACGTGCCTGGTGGTCCTGTGGAGCTTAAGATGTCTCTAGGGAAACTATGGATTTCTTCAGAAAAGTATTTTGTCAGTTGTCCTACCTGGAAAGTTGAAGCTCTGAAGGGGCAGGTCTGGGGCTGGGGTCCCAGACCACGGGGGGAGTGGGCGGGCACGGGAAGCCTGGGAGGGGGTATGAGTGGAAAAGGAGCAGGACGAGGGAGGTGTCAACAGCAACAAGAGCAAGATAACAACTAACAACGGTCCCTTCTCAGTGGGTGGAGGCCCCCGCCCCTCCAGAGCTGAGCTCCCGTCCCCCACATTCCCCCCACTCCTGCATGATCCCCGGGGAGCTTCTGAGCACCAGACTAGAGAAAGGTCACTAGGAAAGGGCACCCTCCCCGCAGGCGAACGTTCCGTCAAGGCCCAGCAGAAGCCCGTGCTACTCCTCGGTGGGCCCTGCCCGGCTGTACCAGGCAGCCAGGGGGTAGGGGGCAGGGGCTCAGGGATGAGGGCTGGGGGTTAGGATGAGGGAGGCCGGAAGGTGGGGCAGAATAAACTGCACAGTCAGGGATTTGCGGGATGGTCTGCTGTGCCCACCCACCCTCTCTGCCTCTTGGCTACCCACCCCCCACCCCCCACCCCCCAGCAGCATTTGCTGCCGCAGCCCAAGGCCAGGGTGGGGGTGGGGGCTGGGGGAAGGTGGGGAGGTGGGACCTAGGGGTGGGTCTCTGCTCTCCACCGCCAGCATGCCTGGTCTTGTCACGCTCTGCCTTGGCCACATCTCCCGTCGCGCACCACAGCAGGACACGGTCCTCCCTGGGGCTCAAGCCCTGTGGCTTTGCTTCCCTGGGACATAGCCTGTGCCTGGGCCAAGTGGCAGCAGGCAGTCACAGCGACGATGATGACGATAAAGGTCAATTCCCAGCCAGCACCGACAGCCCTCACCGTGTCCCAGGCCTGTGCGGCTCACTTAAACTTCACGGCAA
Organism: Bradypus variegatus; assembly: GCA_004027775.1. NCBI lineage: Eukaryota > Metazoa > Chordata > Mammalia > Pilosa > Bradypodidae > Bradypus > Bradypus variegatus. Next base: position 28,124 of record PVKY010000747.1, read on the forward strand.
TCCTGGGAGGGAGCAACGGGTGATCATCCTGTTTCACAGTAAGGAAACCGAGCCTAGATCCCACAGGGAGTGGTGGGGACACTCAGGCCCTGGGCTCCCAGCTCTGTGGACCGTGGGAGATGAGTGAGTATTTGCCAAATAAACTAGTGAGTGAAGGAAAGGGAAAATTTCTGGTCGAAATCAATGTGGGATTTTAGGGGACGTTGCCTGGGGCCTCCCAGACATGCTCAGGGACTGGGGAGCCACCAGGTAGGTTCTGCCACAGTGAGGTCCCCAGGACCCCAGGTGCAGACTTGGCCCAGAGAGCCTCTCCACTGCGGGCCGGGCCCAGGTATCGTGGTCTACAGCCTGCTTTGACACTGGGCAGCATTCCTGTCCTTTCTGGAAGCAGGCCCCGAGGCTGTGTGTCCTGCATGGCTGTGCCCTGTCCAGACCCCAGGCTAGCGTCCCCAGAACAGAGCCTGGGGTGGGGGTATCCTGGCTGCAAAGGGGACTGGGGAGGTCAAAGGGCAGCTTCAGAGCTTCTCAGGAGGGGCTGGGGTCTGCCTCTGAGGCTCACACATGGGAAGGGGTCTCAGGGTCTGGGCAGAAAAACAATGAGTTGGGGGAGGTGGTGGGAGTCTGAGGAAGTTCTGGAGCACCCTGCCTGCCCCACAGAGCTGCTGCTGAAGGAAGACGGCCTGGGAGGCCAGTCAGGGTATGGGTGTTTCATCCTCTGTAGAAGGCCCTTCTGGAGATACCCACCCAGGGGCCAAGGACTCTGCTGGCCTTTGGGGCTGGGGTGTACCGGGAGCAGCCACGGGAACTGGACTCCTGCTGGAAACTTCTGCCTTCGGGAAGGAAGCCCTTGCTTGGTGCCTGTCCAACTCAGCCCCTGGTCAGCTGGAGCACCCAAGGGCAGGTTCTGTTAGGGGCAAAGCTGACCTGGCTCACGGCTGCCAGCTTCTGATGTGCGTTTTTGGGGAATCACTTCCAATTATCTGTGATTCACAGAGAGCAAGCGCATCCACGCCACCACACCACATTGCAGAATGGAGATGGGACGTGGGGCCAGGGGCCCGTGGAGTCTTTGGAATCGGGCAGCCTGAGTTCGCATCTCACCTGTGGCTCTGTGACTATGGCTAGCTACCTAGACGGCTGGGCCTCAGTTTCCTGATGTGTGAAATGGAGCTGCTGAATCTGCCTTCATGGGATTTGTGCAAGGATTTAGTGCAAAATGCCTTTCAAGGGTTCTCCGCAGAGCCTGACACTTGGCTTGGCATTCTGTCCTGGTAGCTATTGCTAACTGTTAGAAATATTAGCATATGTGGACCACCTGCAGTGCCCCAGCCCGGGTCAGCCAGTGCTGCCGGGGCGGGGTGGGGAAGGCAAGGTGGACCTGGTTATCCCAGGTTCTCTTTCAAGCCAGCGTATTGGCAGCTGCAAGCTGGCTGCCCCTGCAGCCGGAAGCTCTCCTTGCCTCCCGTGGTTTCTCTCCAGGGCAGGGCTTTGACCACCGTCTGCCCAAGACACACCTGCCACTGCGGCCAGAACCAGGTTCAAATCTCCCCATGGTCCCTGATCAGCTGTGGGCTTCGAGCATCAACTCGGTCACCTGCAAGTGGGATGAAAACACCCATCTGGCACAAAGACTCCTTTCCCTCCATTTAACTCCCACCAAAAAGGGTCCCAGTGAACCGTCAGCATTTCCTCCAGGGGATGTGCCGTCCGCTGCCTCTCAAGACCCTGACGGAGGCAGAGTGGGGGAAGGGGCTGCAGGTGGTCCATGTAAGGCCCATGTCCGGCCCATGGCGGGGCACTGGTTCCCTGTGGGGGTCTCCTCCTTCCTGCCTGATCCTGTAGGCTCTAGAGTCTTGGGTCACTCAACGTCGCTAACCTCTCCTTCGCTGTGTGCCCTGCAAGGGCCCTGTTAGGAGCAGATGCCATCGATACTATCCCAGAGACAGACACATACAGAGTCTGGTCAGGGTGTGGGGGTGGGTGAGGGGGCTTCTGAGTCCAGAGGAGGCCCCAGTCTGAGCTGGGTGTGAGGGAGATGGTGGGTGTGGGAAACAGTACCTGGCAGACTTACCGTGTCGTAGTGTTCCTGCTGCCAGCCAGTATTTTGCATGATTATTTCCAGCTCCTCACAAGAAACCTGCACAGCGAATCTTGTTCCCACATTCTACAAGGGAACATGTCAAGTTCAAGCAGAGTGAAGGGGCTTCTGGCTTAGGCTTGCTCAAGTTCTGATTCTTACAAAGGCTTACCAAGGATCTGACCCAGATTTGACTCCAGGTGCCGCCCTCCCTTCCCCATGCCAGACTTATCACCAACACAAGAGCATTTCAATGGGGGAAGTGTGGCGAATGAGTAAAAATCCACAGGAAGAAGTCTGGGACACGCCACCCACACCCAATCCTGGGGGGCTCCTGCCTGGCCCATGGGGCGTGAGCTCTACGGGAGAAAACAAGATGGCATGCACGCCTGGAGACCTCACTGGAATGGGTGCTCAGAGACCCCCACCCCGGGCGGGCAACCCTGAGCCCTGCAGCATGTCTGCCCACCCAGCCAACTCCCAGTCTCACTGACTGTGACTTAGCTCTTTATTCATTTTGTTACTGAAAAATTTTTATTATGAAATATGTCACACATGCAGATGAGTACAGAGAATTGTATGAAATGATGCTTACATATGCACCATGCAGCTTCATCCGTCCCCATGACCTTCTCATCCTTGCTTCATATATTCTTTTCACAAAAGAAACAAAAAATATTATGGATAGTGTTAAAGTTCTCCATGTATGACCCCTGCCCTGTTCTGCTCTTTCTCTCCCCAGAGGTTTGGCCATCACTGTGCTAACATTTCTCCTTCTCAAGCATCTCTACACTTTCCTGCATGTTTACGTATTATTAATTAATGAGCAGAATTGCTTTGCATGTTTTCAACTTTATATAAAGTTGCAACGTATTTTATACATTTTCTGCAACTTTCTTTCTCCCATTATTATTGTGTTTGAGTTTTCCCATGTCCATGTTTTAGGATTAGAGCATTTATTATGACTACTGTATGGTATTTAGTATGAACATGGCTCAATTTATTTATCCATTTATGTGATGTCAAATTTTTCTTTATTACAAACAGATTGTCCATGGCTTCTGGTACACATGAATAGGAGTTTCAAGATGCCAAATTGTTGGATCTCCCACCTTAACCAATGACACAAAATTGCTCTGCACAGTGGGTGAGTGTTTTCATATTCCTACCCCCAGGGCTGGAGAGTGCTGCTTCGATGACAGCCTTCCTACCTTGGCATTTTATATTATTGCCAATCCAATGAGGTTCTTTTAATTTGCATTTCCCTATCTACTGGTGATGTCGAGCATCTTTCTGTAAGTTTGTGGTCTTTAAGGTTTCTTCGTCTGTGAATTGCCTGTTCATATCTCTTGCTCATTTTTCTTTGGTGCCTTTGTTTTCTTTGTCTACTTTCTTGTCTTTCTTTATTTGCAAGGATTCTACAGTTATTTTTGATACTAATCCTTTCAGCTGTGTGTAGGTTGATCCTATAATATATCATGACAGTTAAGAGTGAAAGGGGCACTGACAACCATCTCAGTGGGAGAGCAGATGTGGAACGGGGCTGTCCCAGGCAGACTTGGACGTACAGCCACTGTAGTCCTCAGCACCGGCTTCGGAAACTCCGTTATCTATTTACAGCCTGTGGTTTGGACTTGCACCTTTTAGAGGTTGTCCTTTGTTCTTTTGTTTCTTTGTCTCTATGTTTTTTTCTTTTAAGGTAACATGAGTTATTTTTCTTTCTTTTATGGTTAATTTTTGTGTCTTACATATGAAACTCTTTTCTATTCCCAGATCATAAAGGTATGTCAAAATTTTCATCTAGAATTTAAAAATTATTGCATTCTACATTTAGATTTTTAATCAACTTAGAATTATTTTTGTAAATGGACCGAGGCGAGACTGTTACTACTACTACTATTATTACTGCTCTTACTTCTACTACTACTACTACTACTACTACTACTACTACTACTACTACTACTACTACCACTGTTAATTTTTTGACATTTGGAGCACCCCAGCTTCCTTTATTAAATACCGTCTTTCCATCTCCGATTTCTGAAGTTGATCTGTCAGTTTTCCAGTTTTGTTTCAAGGATGTCTTTTCTGTTTCATTGGTCTATTTGTTTATCCTCATGCTAATGTCACACTCTATGTTAATAGCTTTGGTAATTGTTAGCGTGAGTCTTCCCATTTGTGCTCCAAAATATGGTGCCTCTTTCTCATCCTATGTATTTTAAGATGAGCTTGTCGAGGGACATACTCACATATATCCCATAACTACACAGTCACACACAAACTTGCATGCACACACATACACACACAGGTAAGTTTTGAACTTTTATTGCATTTATAGATTCAGTTTCATAATAATTTGTGTCCTAAACCATGCAAGTAGTGTATCTCTCCATCCAGCAGGTCTTTATTTATATAAATGTGTGAGGTGGAGAATTTCTTTTTGGGGAGAGGGATAGGACCAAGAGGAAGAGCTGACAGGCACCAAATTCAGGGCACTTCCCACCCCCAAATGGAATGCCTAGTCCCTTCCTGACCACCTACAGTGAGCCCACCAGCTAAAGAAGTTGGTGAATAAATAATGCAGGAGAAGCATTCCACAACTGAAGGAAATGATGAGAATCCTGCAAAATGAAAAGAAAACTCCCACCAAGAAATCATGGATTTCAGGATTCAGCTACCAGAGAGGACCAAATTAGGTTACACAAAAGAGTCAGGAATTAAATGGTATAGGAAAACCATTAGGTAATGTGTTAGGTAAGATGACATTGCCAGTAGAACAGTGAAAGTTAGGAGATGATGGAGCAATGCTTTCAAATTTTTGAAGGAAACGGATTTCTAACATAGTATTTTTTTTTATAAATTCAGTTTTATTGAGATATATTCACATTATATTCAGACACCATACAATCATCCATGGTGTATAATCAACTGTTCATAGTACCATCTCATATTTGTGCATTCATCACTCCAATCTATTTTTGAACATTTTTCGTACACCCAAAAGAATCAGAATCAGAACAAGAAATAAAAATAAAAAAAGAACACCCAAATCACCCCCCCACCATATTTTTCATTTAGGTTTTGTCCCCATTTTTCTACTCATCCATCCATACACTGGATAAAGGGAGTGCGATCCACAGGGTTTTCACGATCACACTGTCACCCCTTGTAAGGTACATTGTTATACAATTGTCTTCAAGAGTCAAGGCTACTGGGTTGGAGTTTGGTAGTTTCAGGTATTTATTTCTAGCTATTCCAACATATTAAAACCCAAAAATTATTATCTATATAGTGTGTAAGAGTATCCACCAGAGTGACCTCTCGATTCCTTTTGAAATCTCTCAGCCACTGAAGCTTTATTTTGTTTCATTTTACATCCCCCTTTTGGTCAAGAAGATGTTCTCAATCTCATGATGCTGGGTCCAGATTCATCCCTGGGAGTCATATCCTGTGTTGCCAGGGAGATTTATACCCCTGGGAGTCAGGTCTCACGTAGTGGGGAGGGCAGCAAGGTCACCTGCCAAGGTGGCTTAGTTGGAGAGAGAGAGATAGGGCCACTTCTGAGCAACAAACAGTCACTTGGGGAGACTCTTAGGCACAATTATAAGCAGGTTTAGCCTCTCCTCTGCAGCAACAAGCCCCTAGGGGCAAGCTCCAAGACAGAGGGCTCAGCACATAAAGCCGTCAGTCCCCACTGTTTGTGAGAACATCAGCAACAATCCAGGTGAGGAAGTCCAACACCTCTGCATTCTCCCCCAGCTCTTCAGGGGGGCCTGAATATATCTTTTTATTCTCACCCAAATTACTTAAGGATGTTTTGCTATTTCATTCTAATCTGTACAGGCTGACCATGGCGCTCTTCCTATTCAAAGTTAGGATCATTTTTAAGGTTACTTTTATTAAGAATTTTTAAGGACCTACACAAAAGTATGCAGACTAATACAATGAATATTTCTGTAATTTATATCTGTAACTTAGTTTAATAAATAAATAATTTCCAGTATTGACAAAGCCACTGTGTGCCCTTCCCTGATCAATTCCCCCTTTCTCACTTTCCCATCCCAGGGGGAGCCACCATTCTGAATTTCATTTTTATTATTCTCATTTTATCATTCTCGTGTGTTATGTTTGTACTTATAATTATTATATACAAATATACAAACACATATATATATACACCATATATATATACACACTTATACCCATGATATTCACATATGTATGTATATACTTATACTTCCATCCATCTATCTAATCATCTATCTCCAGCCTCAAGATTTACATATTTATCTCAACATTATTGCATTTAGGTATTCATTGGTAATTTATTTATGTCAATATTATTATTATGAGATGCAACCACATTCAAACACATGAATCTAGTCTATTGTTTCTGCTGTTTAGTGCTCCATTTTATAAATATATCCCAGTTTATCCATTTGCCTGTTGATGCTGATTTAGATGCTTTAAAAATAAAGACACTTTTGGTTTTTTACAATCTCAGAAAATTTACCTCCTAGGAATGCTTTTTCAGGAATCTGCTTGGGGCACATATCCCAATAAAATGAGGGAATAATTCAAGAAAATGGAAAGCGTAGGCTCCAGTATATCGCACACGGTAGAGAGCAAACGGCATCTCCAGAGAGAAGGAAGCTATGCAGATATCAGCAGGAGGTCAAAGGGCTCCAAAGAGATATCTCTAGAGAATAGAAATGAACTGCTGGATTTTCTGATACATTTGATGTTGGAGAGGTTTGGGTTAAAATAGAAGTCACCTGGAAAGCTAAGCAAACAAGAAGAACTTCTTAACTCCTGTAAAAAAAAATACAAGAAATAAAAAGTAATCATTGAATCGTAAATGAAAAGGTCCTTCATATGTCTTTAATAAAATACTTTCTATTTAAACAAAAATTGTGATAAAACCATAACGGGAAGGAGGCTGAGAAAGTGGTAAGTCAGTGTAAGTGGGAAGGAAGAAGGTACGGAAAGTAACTTTGATCTACAGCAGGAAGGCAACAGATACTGTCTAAAAGTGAAGGAGCAGGGCAGGTACATGATGTGGAATGCGCAGGTGCGCCGCGAACCGGAACAGGGCGCAGGTGCGCCGCGGACCGGAACAGGGCGCAGGTGCGTCAGGTACAGGAACAGGGCGCAGGTGCGTCAGGTACAGGAACAGGGCACAGGTGCGCCGCGGACAGGAACAGAGCGCAGGTGCGTCAGGTACAGGAACAGGGCGCAGGTGCGCCGCGGACCGGAACAGGGCGCAGGTGCGTCAGGTACAGGAACAGGGCGCAGGTGCGCCGCGGACAGGAACAGAGCGCAGGTGCGTCAGGTACCGGAACAGGGCGCAGGTGCGTCAGGTACAGGAACAGGGCGCAGGTGCACCGCGGACAGGAATAGAGCGCAGGTGCGTCAGGTACAGGAACAGGGCGCAGGTGCACCGCGGACAGGAACAGAGCGCAGGTGCGCCGCGGACTGGAACAGGGCGCAGGTGCGTCAGGTACAGGAACAGGGCGCAAGTGCGCCGCGGACAGGAACACGTAACAGTCGGGAGTGGCTGCCTCTCGGGAGCGGGAATCTGATGGGCTGTGCTCCTGTCTCTTCTAAGTCCTGTGGTGCTATTTGACTTTCAAACTTCGTACATGCTCTTCTCGATTAAAAATGAATATATTATTAAAATCACTCATTTTAAATAATTAAAGAAGTATCATTTGTTGAAAAGATTCTTTCTCCATTAAATTCTCTGGGGACCCATGTTGGAAATTAGTTGACCCTAGACGTATGGGTTTATTTCTGGGCTCTCAACATCTACCCAAACCAGGGCCGCACTATCTTGAGTACTGTCATTTGTGTTAAGTTTTGAAATTAAGAAGCGTGGATCCTCAAACTTCGTTCTTCTTTTTCCAGAGTATTTTGGCTATTCTGGTTCTCTTGCATTTCTGCATGAATTTTAGAATCAGCTTTTTGATTTCTGCTTTTTTAAAAAAAGCAATCTGGATTTTGCTGGAATCTGTAGGTCAATTTTGGGAATAATGCCATTTTGACAATACTAAGTCTTCAGATTCATGAATATGGAACGTCTTTTCATTTATTGAGATCTCATAACTACTCTCAACAATGTTTTGTACTTTTCATCGTACATGTCTTGCATTTTTTTGTTAAATTCCCTCTGAAGTAATTATTTCCTTTTGATGCTATTTTAAATCAACTTGTTTTCTTAATTTTATTCTGAGGTTGTTCATTGCTAATATATAGAAATATAATTGATTTTTTATAATGAATCTTGTATTGTGAAAACTTGCTTAACTAGTTGATTAGTTCTAATAATTGTTTAGTGAATTCTTTAAGATTTTTTATATACAAGACAATGCCATCTACAAATAGAGATAGCTCAACATATTCCTTTACAACTGAATGCATTTTATTTCTTTTTCTTGCCCAACTGCAGGCTTGAATCTCCAGCATAATGTTGAATAGAAGTGGTGAAAGCAGGCATCCTTGTTTTGTTCCTGATCTAAGAGGAAAAATATTTAGTCTTAAACCAGTAAGGGATTACTGTGGGATTACCTGTGGTATTTTGGAAATGCCCTTTATGAAGATGAGGAAGTTCCCTTATACTCCTAGATCCAAATTGTATTGGATATTGTCTAATGCTTTTTTTCGCATCTCTTGAAATAATCATGGGGCTTTTGTCCTACATTTTGTTAAAGGTGTACTACAATGATTTTGGGTATTGAACCAGCTTTATATCAGATTCCCAGGATAAATCTCTGTTGGTCATACTGTTTTCTTGTTTTTGTTTTTGTTTTTATTTTTGTATGTAGCTGGATTCACTTTTCTAGTTGAGGAATTAGTTCAGGACTATTTTGCCTATGTGACTGGGTGTATGTTCTTAAGGGATATTGTTCTGTAGTTTTATTTTCTTGTGATGTCATTGTTTGGTTTTGGTATCAGTGTAATACCAGTCTCACTGAATGAGTTCAGAAGAATTCCATCCTCTTCTATTTCGTGGAAGAGTTAATGAAGGTTTAGTATTATTTATTCTCTAAAATGTTTGGTAGAATTCCCCAGTGAAATCATCTGGGTCTGAGCTTCTCTATGTAGGAAGTTTAAAAATTACTAATTCAATTTATTTATTTGTTAGGAGTTTATTCAGATTTACTTCTTCTTGAGTTTGTGTTGGTAGTTTGTGATTTGTGTCTTTCTATGAATTTGAACATTTAATCTAAGTTGTCTAATTTGTTAATATGCAGTTGTTCATAGAATTCCCTTATAGTTCTTTTTAATTATGTATGTTGGTTACATTGCCCCCTCTTAAATTCCTGATTTTGGTAATTTGAGTCTTCTTGTTTTTCCTGGTCAATCTATTTAAATGTCTGCTAAATTTTTTGAACTTTTCAAAGAATAAACTTTCTGTTTAATTATTTTTCTCTATTTTTTGTATTAACTTATTTATTTGTGACTTAATCTTTGTTATTTTTTTATTGAGCTTGCATGGAGTTTAGTTTTCTCTTCTGCTAGTTTCTTAAACTCAAAAGTTATGTTTGAGATCTTTTTTTACTATTGGTGTTTAGAGCTACAAATTTACTTCTGGGTACTTGTTTAGATGCATTCCATAATTCAGTATATGGTATTTTTATTTTCATTCTTCTGAAAGTATTTTCTAATTTCCCTTTTGCTTTCTTCTTTTACACATTGGTTATTTATGAGTGCATTGTTTAATTTCCACTTATTTATGAATTTCCAAAATATTCTTCTGCTATTGATTTTTAATTTAATTTCATTGTTGTTAGAGAACATACTTTGCATGTTTTCTTGTTTTCTATCCTTTTAAATTTATTGATACTTGTTTAATGGCCTTGTATATGGTCTATCCTGCAGAATGTTCCATGTGCTCTTAAGAAGAATGTGTATTCTCTGTTGTTCAAAGGAAGGTTCTATACATATCTATAAGGTCTAGTCGATTTATAATGTTGCTGATGTATCCTGCAACATTACTGATCTTTCACCAAGTTGTTCTATCCATTATTAAAAATGGAGCATTGATGTATGCAAATAAATTGTTTGTTTCTCCCTTCAATTTTTTATGCTTTTTCTTCCTGCATTTTGGAGCTCTGCTGTTAGGTGCACTTTTGTTTACAAGTGTTATATCTTCCTGAAGGACTGAATATCTTTTCATTAAAAAATTCCCCCTCTTCACCACTAGTAATAATTTTTGTCTTAAACTCTATTTTTTTTCTGATTTAGTATAGCCATTTTAGGTCTCTTTTGGTATTGATTGCATGATATATCTTTTCCATCTTTTTACTTTAAAACTATTTACGTCTTTGAATCTAAAGTTTGTCTTTTGTAGATAACGTGTAGTTGGATCATGATTTTTTAGTCAGTTTTGTTAATCTCTGCCTTTTTTTTGAGTGTTTAATCTGTTTAAATTCAATGTAAATACTGTAAGGCTGGATTTACGTCTGTTGCTTGTTGTGAGCAGGTCCCTCTAGCTGCACCCTCGGGTCCCTCTAGCTGCACCCTCGGGTCCCTCTAGCTGCACCCTCCTGCCTGACCTGGTGTCTCTTGGCAGGGGGAGAAAGTCTTGGGTCTGACGTGGAAGGAGGTTGCCTCCCCTAGATTTTCCAAATGGAAGCCCTTGGCTGTGGTGTTGAGGTTGCCTGACGCTGCCTCATGGATTCCTGTTTGATCTGTGGAGGAATGAGCCCCCCTGGACTACCTTTCTTCAGTAGGTTGGGGGCAGGAGATGTCAGGCCCGGGGCTTCTCCTTCTGTTAGGTGGGGGGATATAATGCACCCTGCTGCTGTTAATATCACTCCAGTCCTGGGGTCCCAAACCAGTTTCCTTTCTTCTTAACACTTTTTTGAGTTCCCCTTGGTTGTCTCTTTCATTGCTTCCATAATTTTGCTTAGCAGGAAGAAGTAGGGAGCAATGAGTCTATAGCATCTTGTCCTGAGCTGTGAATTTAATTCATGTTCTGTTAGACTGGGGTCTAAGTATCAGTCTGTCAAAATGGAACTTGAGCAATCTCTCCAACCAGGCTCTCTCTTTGCTTTTTGACTTCCACCATCAGGGCTGCTGCTCTTAATTTTTGGTAATCAGCTATTTCCTCATCTGCATCTCCTGTCGGGCTGAAGTCCCCAGGTCTGCCTCGCATTCCCCAGGGCGTGGGCGCCTTCATGGACCACAATAGATGCTCAGTAAATGTCAGCTGTGTTCCACCTTTCCTTCATCATTTGACAGCTAGAGGTCTTCTGCATTCCAGATATATTGTGATCAGAGTAGTCCACTGTTCTGATTGGAAGGTATCTGTCAGAGTGAAGAATTCGGGCTCTGGAACCAGACTGCCTAGTTTTGAATTCTGGTTCTGTGACTTGCTACCTCTGTGTCTTAAGCACATTAGTTAAATGATGTCTGCCTCACTTTCTTCATTTGAAAATGGAGATAATAATAGTACGTATCCATTAGGGTTGTTAAAAAGATTAAGTTACAATTTATAAATCTTTTAGACTAGTGCCTATAGCATGCCAAACACTATACGGATTTCTTAAATAAATCAGTTTTAAGGTTGATCATGCAAACATGAAAAGGAACTAGTTGACTCTGACTTGTTCTAAGTGTTCACATGCTATTTCTGAGTGATGACTATTTTTGTTTATTCTAACCACTCAAAACAGCCACTCCAATAATCTTCACAAAAATGTAACTTTGCATTAGGGCTTGCTGGTCTTCAGCTCAGTAGTTGCTTCTCTACTGGCTTTGTTAAAGTTGAGATGATTTTTGCCTCATGTGTTCCAATATTTGGTCAAATTTTCCATGACTTCTCAAAGATTACAGGAAATGATGCTGAGATAAGTGGGAGTTACTTGCTATGCTGGACCTGAGCTTCACCTAGAGATTTCGATTGATCTGGATGCTCTTCTAGTACCTGCTCTCCACCTGGAACTTCCCTCCCAGGTTTGAGTAATCTTTTCCTAATGGAAAACCACTCTTTTTACTGTGTAAAATGGAGCTCACTGGGAGATAAATGATTCTGCTTTTATTGATTTCTGTATTGGGGCTTTCAGTTTTGCTTGGGGTGTGGGGAGTTCAGAGGAGCATTATTCCCAACCTTACAGTGGAAACAGAAAACAAACAAACAAACCAACCCAGAAATTCACTGCCCTTCTTGGACTTCTCTTTCCCTGGCATCAATCTTAATTCCTTTTCAGCGGCCAGCAGAAATCAGTAAATACTAGATTTTGCTGGTGTTGACACTTTCATTCATAGCTTAATGATTTGCTTATTGATTACTAATGTCCCATATAGGCTTTTATCACATTAAGGTGATATAGTTGCTTTTTATGAGGTAGATGTAATTTTCCCTATTATTACACAATGTATAAGTACAAGCACTGGACATTCTGTGTGGAAAAAGACAGAAGAAGACTCTGAAACATGGAGAGAAGAAGGCAGACTGCATAGGGACCGCAGGACCCGAGGGAAGGCACGACCCAGTGAGTTCTCGGGCTTTTCTTTTAGACTCACACATCCTAGTTTTGGAGTTGAATAAATCAGAAACCTGTAAATACCTATAGGCACAAACTAAGAAGCAGCTCCTTAAAGCCTATTTTCTCTAGCCTAAATACCAGAAGAATGATGTTCTAGAAAGACCAAAACTTTTAGACAGTGACAGCTCTATTCAAGCCAAATACCACCTAAACCCCTATGGCCACGGCCTCACTTTTGCTTACAAAGTTCAAGTGTGAAGTATAAACTTCCACACTTACCTAGAAGTAAAGCGTTGCCTGGTGGGGATTGAGTCATGTCCCCAACAAAACATATGCTCAGGTTTTAACCTGCATTCTTGTGGGG
>PVKY010000748.1:0-41053 GCA_004027775.1 Bradypus variegatus
GTTGTAGTTTGATAGTTTCAGGTATCTACTGCCAGCTACCCCAATTCATTAGAACCTATAAAGGGTTGTCTATATTGTGCATTAAGAGTGCCCACCACAGTGACCTCTCAGCTCCTTTTGGAATCTCTCTGCCACTGAATAGACAAAGTGTTTTTAACACACAACACAACATTAACAGTGATTCCTTAACATTATCTAATACCCAGTTTGTGTTCAAATGTCCTGGTTTGTCTTAAAAAATGAATTTTGTAGTTGGTTTGTTCAAATCAGAATCCAAATAAGGCCAAGATGTTGCATTTGGTTGGTACGTGTCTTAAATCATTTTTAAGTAAACAGTTCCTTTTTTAATTACTCACATGATTAATAAAAATATGCAATTTAATTGTTAACGAAGCTGGGTTGCTTGATTATAGAATCGAACACATTCTGGCTTTGACAGATCGCATCCTCAAGTTTTTGTTTAACTTGTTCCTCTATCCCCTTGATATTTCCTGTAAGCTAGAAGTCAGATCTTAGCCTTCATGAGAATCAGAATTCTTCAGAGGTGTGTACTTACCATTGCATTAGACCAAGAGGCACCCAAGGCCTGGTTGCCCCACTTTTAGTGGTGCCAGATCCCAATGATTTAAGCAGCTATTAAGGTGCATTGAATTCAGATGAACAAAAGAAGAAAGCAAGAAAGCCTTTCTAATGATGTGAGAGAGAAGATGAAATCTAGACGGTTGTTAGGAATTTTAGAAACAGAGGCAATGGGGAAGAGCACTTGGTGTAGGAACAGCATGTGCAAAGGTATGGCACAGAGAGCAAGTCACAGTTAGGAAGTGAAAGGATTTGAGGGTGGGCTGAGGAATGGAGAATGGGGGGAGATGAGACTAGAGAGATAATTTTGTTCCAGATGGTGAAGGTCTTTACATGCCCTGAGGAGTCACCAAGACCTTTGATCAGGGCAGGCTGTGCAGACCTGATTTTTAGACGGACTTTGGCTGAAGTGGGAATCTCCCCTGTTCTCCCTCCCTCTTTCACTCCCCAGCTCTTCCCTTCACCCTCCTCCCCCCTGTGCCAGCCTCCTCAGCCCTGAGGCTGGCACCCTAACCACCAGCCATTCCAGGGCTCACAGTCATTCACTGCATCATTCACCACCACGGACAAGCACTTGCTCTAAGAGGGGAGGGGCCTCTTCTTAGTTTCAATTCTAATTACAGCCCCAGGACGCAGCCTGGTTTGGCCCAGCTAGTGTCAATGGTCCAGCATTCAATCAGGAGGCAGGGAGACCACTAGGAGAGAAGACGGCAGCTCCCCCTGGGAGCAGGTCTCCAAAGAAGAGGGAGGGTGCCATCGCTGAAGAAAGGATGGGAGGTGGGCAGATATCAGAGATCTTCACAGAAGGCTCCAGGAAACAAGAGACTTGGGCCTCGTCTGGCCTCAGCCAGACGTGGACAGACAGTTCCAATCTCTCTCTCTCTCCCGCCAGTTTCCTCATATGCAAGTGAGGGATTCCAAGAACGGATTTCAGGGACTCCATTACAAAAGTTATGGGCAAAATTGAGGACTTTCTTTATATGGAAAGAGACCAAGATCTATTACTAAGTTAAAAAAAAAAAAAAAGGACAGAATGGTATTGTACAATATGATGCTACTATTTGCATAAAAAGGGGGAAATTATTTATTTTTTGTCTGCATTTCTGGAAGAATACATAGAAAATTCAGAAATCTGGTAACCTGGATGGGGGAACTGAGTAGCTGGAGGAGCAGGTGGATGGATCTGAGAGCAGAGGGGCTCTTTGCAATATCCCCTGTACCTCTGAATTTTGTTATGTTGTGCAAATATGTATTTAAATAAAATAAATACATTTTGAACAAAGATTGTGGAAATCCAAAAACACAAATGCAGCAACCCACTCATTCTGATTTCTTGGGTGGGAGAGGAGTCAGCATATGTAAATATTTGCATATTTACAACATCAGTAATTCCATACTCTCCATTTGTGTGTTGCATGCAAACCTTCCATGGACGTTTTCACACTGTGCCTCTGGAAGGTATTAATTCCGTTTGCAGAAGACAAGACTGACGTTCAGAGTGTCCCTTGGCCCCACACTGTCTCGTTTGCTGGCAATGGGAGTGGAGGTAAAGAGAGGCCCCAATTCCCTTTCTCTGCCCAACCTTTGGGTCTGCCCTCTCCTGCCTGCTGGGCCAGGGGCTCTCAGGTGCCTCTGCAAGACCAGCCTGCTACACTTTTCCCTGGGTGTCCTCCCAGTTTCTTCACCCACAGGCCTCCAGCTCAGGGCTGTCTGACCCAGTAACAAAGTATAGACCATCACTCATGTTTTCACTTGCAGACCCAGGGTCAGCCAGACCACTTTTCTTCTTTGACCTGATATCAAGTCAAAGCTTCTGTCACCTTGCTGGACAGGGTAGGGGCTGGTTTGGGACACCACCTCACCTCTGTTAACCACCTGGGGCTGGGATCCCTGTGATTCTTATTCTCTCAACTGGTCCTTGAGTCAGTTTAAAATTGCCAGACCAAGCTTCAGCTTCCCCGGTCACTCCCCAACTCCCCAACACAATGCCTGAGTTCCCAGACCTTGAGGTCTACCACATTCCCTCTGGTCACAATTATTGTTCATCTTTATTTGTTCTGTCTTCCATATTTAGAAAGCCTAGGACTCCCACGCTCATTTTCACTTGGAAAGTCCCTCTCACTGTCTAACCTCTTTGTTTTCCAACTCCAAAGTCTGAGGCTTTTTGCCTTCCCCTCCCCTGAGACAGCCCTGAGAAGGGAGGAGTGGACCTTATTGGTTACAGCGCAGGCCCTGGAACCACATTGTCTGGGCCTGAATCCCAGCTCTACCACTGGCAAGATACTTAGCCTCAGACAAGTATATCTGGCAGGGTTCCATCAGGAAACAGAGGGCTCTCAAATTGGACCATTTGAGAGTGTTTCATGACAAAATTATTTACAAAGGAGTGGGCAGGGGTTTGGCTAACCACCAGGGATAGTGCCTTCCCCCAGATCTAGTAACAATGGGCTTAGTTACTCCTCTGAGGCCCAAGGATGGGGAAAGATAGGTTCCTAGATTCTGGAGACAGGGCTCTGTGGCAGGGGCTGTGACCTACAGGGAACTTGACCTCACAGAGGGAGAGCTGAGGGCAGGGGGTAGAGTAAATAACCCAACCTCACTCTCCTCTGTCTCATTTCCTCTAGATGCCCCTCCCCACTGGCTGAACCTATGGAAGCCATGAGGCAAGGGGAGCCCATTGATGTCCACGCAGATCATACTCCTGGCCCCAGAGTGAGGTGGAGGAGCCACATGGAGAAGAGATCCAGGATCGAAACAGGAGCTGCCCAGGATCCCCTGCTGAGCCTCAGCTTTCTCATCTATTAAACAGGTTTTTAATCCTACCTGCCTTCTGGGTTGTCATGACGATAAAAGGAGCCACTGTACACAGTGAGAGCTCAATGAACAGAGCCAGCTGTCTACTCATTGATCTTAATAGTTAACATGTCCACAACCAAAACCTCAGTTTTTCCCCCTGAAACCTTTTCTTCCTTGGTCTTAGTAAATGGTGCTACCAAACTGCTCAAGCCAGAATCCTCAGTACCAACCTTCAGGTAACGCCTCCCACTCCCTCTTCCCACATCTCTTCTGTCATTCCACCCTGTCTGCTGTCCTCCAAAATCCATCTCTTGTGCATCCCCTCCTCTCCATCTCCCTTGCTGCCACTAGTCCATCTAGGAGATTACTCCTAGAACCCCTCACTGGTCTCCCTGTACCCACTCCTACCCCACCATGGTCTATTCCCCACCCAGCAGCCACAGGGACCTAAGAATCCGTTGGATCATGTCAATCCTCTGGTTTAACCCACTGCACTTCAAACAAAGCGCGAACTCCTACTCTGGCCTCCAAGGCCCTGCTTACATCCCAGCCTCACCATGGACCACTCCCCTGCACTCTAGCCACCAGCCTTGTCACGGCTCTTCCTCAATTTGGCATCAAGCTTTTCCCTTCTGCAGAGCCTTGGCATGTATTATTGCCACCCCTCCAGAAAGTTCTTTGCCCTAATTTGTCCCATTTGGGACAATTTCTCATCCTTTAAATCTCAGCTTAAATATGATCACTTCAAAGAGACTTTCCTTATGATCTCATCTAAAATAGATTCCTGCCTTCTTCTCCCCACTGGCTTCTCTATTCCAGCAGCCTGACTGATACCTTAATAGCCCTTAGAGAGTTTGCAGTTATATATAATTTTTTGTTTGATACTTGTGTATAGTCTGTCTCCTCCACTATACTGTAAATTCTATAAAAGGGCACAGACCCTGTCTGTTTTGCTCACCCTCTGACCTCAGGACCTGGTACACAGTAGGTGCTCAGTGAATACTGGAGAGTGGTGTATAAGTGATAGTGATGATGATGATGCTATCAAACCCCTTCCAGAGAATCCCACCACCGTATCAAAGTGCTCCCCTTCTCCAAAATGCCCTGCCTTCTAAGTGCCTCTAGGGCTCTCATCCCTGCCCTAAATCCTCCACTTCTTAATTCATCTAGGACTAACTTCAGTAAAGTAGAAAAAAAAAAAAAAGGGAGAGGGGGGTATATCACTTGTAAAAATCTCTATTCAGATGGATGACCACATAGAATAAATGGATTGAAAATTTATCAGGAAAAATGGATGGTGGGGGGAGGTTGTCAGAAGACAGGGCCAGGAGCCAGCAGGTCTCAGGGAGGGGCTTGTGTGGGGCCAGGGGCGGCCCACTGGGTGTGCCCCTTTTCCTTTCTCTGGCTCCCTTAGATAAGACCAGCAGTTTTGTTATCTTCTCCCTTCCTCTAGCAGCCTGGGCAGCCCCAAAGCCTGTGCCCCACTTCGGAAGCATGTCAATCCAAGAGAACACACTCCCCAAGCAATTTTGGCCATGGATCTTGAAGTCCCAGAGGGATTTAGCAAAGTCCATCTTAACTGGGGCTCCAGGAGGTAAGAAGGGGGAACAGAAGCCATTGAGCAGAAGGGAAAACTGAGGGTGGAAATCAGGAGTGGGGACAGAGGGCACAAATGACCTCTCGCTTGCTGCTGGCTAGGAGGGATTTGGGGAGGATCTGTGTTCATATGTTAAGTTACAGATTCTGGTCTGGCTTCTTCTCCCAGGCTGTACAGGCAGGGAAGAGGGGAGCCTGCAACAGGGGCACCACGGAGCACTTCTGTGGTTGCTGGACTCTGGCCCCTGGAGGACAAGGGCTTCCAGTGGCAGGGGAGATGCTGGTTACACTTTAACCAGTCCACAGAACCGATCCCCAGCCTTGCTGGCCTCATCCCTCCGACAGCCTGACAACATGGAGCAGATCCACAGAGACAGGCAGGAGTGCAGTGACATGGAGGGTACAGCTGGAAGCAGGGCTCGGGGCTGGGCCTGGGGTTGGGGGTCGGGGGGAGCCCAGGACCTGGGCAACATAGTGGGGGCTGGGGCAATTCAGAGGATGGGATGGGGAAGCCAACCCATCAGCAAGAGTTGGAAGGAAGAAAAGGGGGACTTTAGGAGAGGGAACTGGGTGATTCTGGGCCTGGAAAATGAGGTGCCGCACTGAGCTAAACATCCAGGTGGGCTGAGGCTGAGGGAAGTCAGCAGCTGAAGGACAAGAAGTCCAGGGCTGTGTGGGGTCAGTAGAGCCAGGTAGTCAATTTGAGCTTAGAGTCAGTAAGATCCCAATTTGAATCTCATCTATGTTATTTAGAAGTTGTATGCTCTTGGACAATTTATTTTAATCTTTCTCGGCTTCTGTTTCCTCATCTGAAAAAAATGGGTCTAATTATGGAGCATTTGACACATTCTGCTTCTCGGGATATTTATGATTAAATGGGATAATGCACACAAAGGGCCCAGCTCATAGAAGGACTCAACAAACACCGGAGAGCTGAGGGTAGGAGTAGAGGGTGTGCGGAGATGATGGGGTGCAGTGGCAGGGGCCGGTGCAGCTCTCTGATTCTCCTTCTGCTGCAGGTCCAGCAGGGTACCTGCGGCTGGCCAGCGTGGCCCAACTGACCCAGGAGCTGGGCACTGCCTTCTTCCAGCGGCAGCAGCTGTCGGCTGCCATGGCAGACACCTTTCTGGAGCACCTCTGCCTGCTGGACATCGACTCAGAGCCCCTGGCTGCCCGCAGTACTAGCATCATTGCCACCATCGGTGAGCACCCCTGCAGCCTCACTGGGCCTCCTGGAGGCTTAGCAAGCTGCGTCCTCATCTCTGTGTCCCTTGAGAATTCACCATGTTTTCTAGAGTCACCCATTCAACAAATATTCATTGAGCACCTAGTGGACAAAATTTTGGGCCCTGGCAATAGATCAGTGAACACAACAGACAAAAATCCCCATCCTTGGCAAGTTGACAGTCTACCTGGGTGGGACAATAAATAATAAACAACATCCTTGGCAAGTTGACAGTCTACCTGGGTGGGACAATAAATAATAAACAACAAATTATAAAAATATTTTTTTAAATTATAATAAATAAATGAATTACTTAGTATGTTACAAAGTGGGAAGTACTATGCAGGGAAAAACAAAGAAAGAGCACGGTGAGTAGGCTTCAGGAGTGTGGGGACAGGGAACAGGAAGTAGGCCTAAATAGGGAGGTTGGGGTAGAAATTACCAGAAAAAGAGACCTGCGCAAAGATTTGAAGGAGATGAGATAATTAGCCATGCAGATCTGGAAGAATAGAGTTCCAGGCAGAGGGAGCTGTCAGTGCAAAGGCCTTAAATTAAGGAGACCAGTATGGCTGGAAACCATCAAGGGGTAGGAGTAACAGAAATGAAGAGATTGGGGTGGAGAGGATAGATAATCTTATAAGGCCTTATAGGACTTTATTAGAATTTGAGTTGAGTTTTTCTCCAGAGGAAATGGGAAACTATTGCAAGGTTTTAAGCAGGGGAATGACATGATCTTACCTAGAGTTTTTGTTTCCCATATACCACCCTTTTATTAACACCTTGCACTAGTGTGGTACATTTGTTACAATTATACTTATGTTATAACAGAACCACCCTGGCTGCTGCATTGAAAATAGATTGAGGGTGAGGGTGGGGTAGAGCTGCTCCTGCAGTATTGCTGCTGAGATGGTTGATAGTGGAGGTAGTGAGAAGTGGTCAGATTCTGAATATTTTCTGGAGGTAGAGCCAATAGGATTTCTTGGTGGAAATCAAATAAAGGAGCCAAGGATGATTCCTGGAAGGATGGTGTTCCAGTTTGCTAATGCTGCCGTTAGGCAAAATGCCAGAACTGGATTGGCTTTTATAAAGGGGGTTTATTTGGTTACAAAGTTACAGTCTTAAGACCATAATGTGTCCAAGGTAAAGTATCAATAATTGGGTACCTTCACTGGAGGACAGCGATTGGCGCCCGGAAAACGTCTGTTAGCTCAGAAGGCACGTGACTGGGGTCTGCTTGTTCCCAGGTTGTATTTCAAAATGGCATTCTCCAAAATGTGCCCTTTGGGGCGTTTTGTCCTCTCTTAGCTGCAGCTCCTCTTCAAAATGTCACATTCAGTTTCTCTGAGGCCCTTCTGTCTGTGAACTCCTTTATAAGACTGCAGTGATCCAATTAACACCCACCTTGAATGGGTGGGGTAACACCTCCATGAAAATTATCCAATCAAATGTTCACTCACAGTTGATTGAGTCACATCTCCATGGAAACAATCAAAGGATTCCAATCTAATCAACATTAATAAGTCTGCCCCTACAAGATTGCATCAAAGAACATGGCATTTTGAGGGACATAATACATCCATACTGGCACAGATGGCATCATCAATTGAGCATGAAAGATTAGGTGGAACAGGTTTATGGGGGGATGAATTCTGTTTAGAACATGTTCAGTTTGAAATGCATATTAGACAGCCAAGTGTGATATAGTGTAGTCAACCAGGTGTACACCTCTGGGCTGGGAGGAATGTCTGGGGTGGAGATACAAATTTGGGAGTTGTCGGCATATGGATACTATTTAAGGCCATGAGACTGGTTGAGATCACCAAGAGGGTGAAAGTAAAATGACAGAGAAGAGAATGGGGCATCTAATGTTAAGGGGCGAGATGAGCAAGGAAGACTGAGAAGTTGCAGCTCATGAGGTAGGAGAAGAACCAAGAGAGTTGTGATGCCTGGGGGCCAAGAGAAGGCAGTTTGACAAGGAGTAGTGACGTATATCAAATGCTGCTGATGGTAAGATGAGGACTGAGCAGTGACCACGAGATTTAGCAACCACACAGAGGTTCTTGGTGACCTTGAAGGGGGGAAATGCAGTGGAAAGCTTGGGGCCAACTGCCAACTGGAGTGGGTTCAAGGGAAAATGGGGGGAGGGGAATTGGAGGTAGCAAGTACAGATAACTCTTGCTGAGAGTTTTGCTGCAAAGGAGAGCAAAGAAAGAGGCTGTAGCTGGAGGGGAAACTGGGATTAAGGGAATTTTTTTTTAAATAAAACAAATAACATACATTGCTAGGAATGACCCAGTAAAAAAGAAAACGTGGATGATGTAGAGAAGGAGAGAATGGCTGAATCTATGTCCTTGAGCCAGTGAGAGGGAGGAGAACTACACCACAATTGAAAGAAGGGGGCCGCAGATAGTGGCTGGAGGCCCTGAAAGGTCAGGTGACTGGCTCTCAGTCACACAGTTGCCTTATCAGCTGAGCAGGACTGGGATGGAACTCAGCTCTCACTCATAATGAACCCTCTCAGCTCCGAAGTCTTATACCCCAGATGTTCTCATCTGGCACCAACAACCCCACCCCTTTCCTCTTACATCACTGTCATCACCTGCTCCTCCAGCCTGGTTCCCGACAACCCCCCAAAACGAACAAACAAACAAAAAACACCATGATGCTGCCTCCTCGGGGGAGGCAAATGTTGGCTGGAGTGTGTCTGGCTGTGAGCAGGGGATGTGTCAGGGAATAAAGGTCAGGAAACAGGATTTGCGCGGCGCGGAGCGTCTCTGAGGGTTGGGATAGGTTTGGCTGTCTTCTCAGGTTTGGGGGGAAAGGTGTCTGAGCAGGATCTCTGGTTTCAGGGCCGGCCTCCCGCTCCGTGGAATGCCTCAAGGAGATGATCAAGGCCGGGATGAACATAGCACGACTCAACTTCTCCCACGGCACTCACGAGGTGAGGGGCGGGGCGGGGCGGCGGGGGAGGCTGGAGGATTCCCCCGCGGTCCTAGACACCCTCCGCTAAAATGGTCGCTCTGCTCCCTCCCTCAGTACCACGCTGAGTCCATCGCCAACATCCGGGAGGCGGTGGAGAGCTTTGCAACCTCCCCACTCAGCTACCGGCCGGTGGCCATCGCTCTGGACACCAAGGGCCCGGAGATACGCACTGGGATCCTCCAGGGAGTGAGAGGCGGGGCGGGGTCGGCGGGAGGAGCTGGAGGTGGGGAGGGAGGGTCCCTGAGTCCGGGACCTAGGGAGCTAGAACTGCGGGACTGGGCTGGAGGCGGGGTCCAAAGGAGGGACCCGGGAAAGACCCGCCCTGAGAAGGCCCTCAGTCGCGAGTAGGACCTGGATCAACGGGAGGGAAGAAAGAGGACAAAAAGCCGGGAGTGGAGCCGAAAGAGAAGGATCTGGCCTGGGGTGGAGACCCGAAGACCCAGGGGTTGCGGCGGATCCTGGGGTGCGGAGAGTAGAAAAGAAAGAAGATAAGTGGGTGGGGAGAAGCTAGGAAAGGGGCGGGTGGTTCCGGAGGCTGTTGGGCACGTCCCTTTGGGCGGAGCATGGGAAGTTAACCCGTGCAGGACCGCTTGGGGGCAGAGCTCACGTCCCCTCCGGCTCCGCCCCTAGGGTCCGGAATCGGAAGTGGAGCTAGTGAAGGGCTCCCGGGTGCTGTTGACTGTGGATCCAGCATTCCAGACGCGGGGTACCGAGGACACCGTGTGGGTAGACTACCCCAATATCGTCCGGGTCGTGCAAGTGGGAGGCCACATCTACATTGACGACGGGCTTATCTCCCTAGCTGTCAAGAAAATCGGTGCGCGCGCGCCTCCCGCCCTGGCCTCGCCCAATCGCTGGGTGCACTCTTTGCCCTTTGGCTCCCCCACATCTTCCCCTGGCCATGCCTCCTACCCCGCCCGTCCCTGCAGCCTCCACTAGCCAGACCCCTGCGCTCACCCTGGGTTGGAGCTGGACCCGAGAGTTAGTAGTTTCTTCTACAAATGTCTGCCCGGTGCCTGTTGAGGACATGGCCCAGGCTGGGGACGGAGAGACGAATGGTTCCTGCTCTCTTGGGGGTTCAAGTCCCCTCTGTTCCCTCGAGTTCCCTCTGCTGTGACTGTGCCCCCAGCCTCACTGCTGACCTTCGCTGGTGCTCTCTATGCCTACAGGTCCAGAGGGGTTGGTGACCGAAGTGGAGAATGGCGGAGTCCTGGGCAGCCGGAAGGGCGTGAACTTGCCCGGTGCCCAGGTGGACCTACCAGGGCTGTCTGAGCAAGATGTCCGGGACCTGCGCTTTGGGGTGGAGCATGGTGTGGACATCATCTTTGCCTCCTTTGTGCGGAAGGCCAGCGATGTGGCTGCCGTGCGGGCTACTCTGGGGCAGGAAGGACAGGGCATCAAGATCATCAGCAAAATCGAGAACCATGAAGGCGTGAAGAAGTGAGCCTTGATCTTTGCCCCTATCAGCCCCTACAGGCCCCATAACATCCCCCTGCCCTCTCCCCTTCCTTTGCTACCTCTCCCTGCCCTCTCTTGGCTCTACCCCAGTCTAACTCCTCCAAACACCAGGTTTGATGAAATCCTGGACGTGAGTGACGGCATCATGGTGGCACGGGGCGACCTGGGCATCGAGATCCCAGCCGAGAAGGTTTTCCTGGCTCAGAAGATGATGATCGGGCGCTGTAACTTGGCGGGCAAGCCTGTGGTCTGTGCCACACAGGTCTGGAGTGAGCCCTTGGAAACTGGGGCACTCTGGGCTTCATGGATCCCTTAGGTCTGTAGCACATATTATGGTCTAGGGTTTGATCCACAAACACGACAAAGTTAGGAAGAAATCCTGTGACTCCCATTTTCAGATGATGGAACTGAACTGCCAAGATCACATAGCTTGTGTCTGTAGTCCTGGCTTTCAGGGGCACTCTGAGAGTGTGAGTGCCAGGGATAGCTCGGGCAGGGTCCCAGATGAGAGTATAACTCCAAAGCTTTGATGTCCCCAGATGCTGGAAAGCATGATCACTAAGCCCCGGCCAACACGGGCAGAAACAAGCGATGTGGCCAACGCGGTGCTAGATGGAGCAGACTGCATCATGCTCTCAGGGGAGACTGCCAGGGGCAAATTTCCTGTGGAGGCCGTAAAGATGCAGCACGCGGTAGGAGCTCACGATGCAGGGCAAACAGGTCAAGGAACCCAGACCCCTTCCGGACCCCAGTGCCCCTCCCCAGCCTGATTGCCTGGTGCCTGCAGATTGCCCGGGAGGCAGAGGCCGCGGTATACCACCAGCAGCTGTTTGAAGAGCTGCGCCGGGCAGCACCACTGAGCCGTGATCCCACCGAGGTCACTGCCATCGGTGCTGTGGAGGCTGCTTTCAAGTGCTGTGCTGCTGCCATCATTGTGCTGACCAAAACTGGCCGGTGAGGGAGACCCTGGGAATGCCCGGATCAAGCTGTGGGTTGGGGGCAGGCTGGGATGGCCTATGAGCCTGGGTTTCATCTGGCTATCAAGGATGAAGAATATCATTCCAGGACAAGAGGAGAGGTAGCCATGAGAGCTGGAGGGGAGGTGGGCCTGGGAGGAATCACACCAGTGAGCTCCAGCAGGCTGGGAGAGGAAGGTGACATCACTGGACACATTGGCTTGGGGGCCACTGGGCTCCTAAGGCTCAGAACAAGTCCTCTGTATTTAGCCCACAAGGCCTTAAAATGCTGAAATGTTGTGGAAGGGCCCAGGTCTGAGTTCAGGTGTTTGCTCTGAAATGTAATAGCTGTGAGAACTTGGGTGAGTCACCCAGGCTCTATAAGCCTCTGCTTCCTCAAGTCTAAGGTGGAGTTAATCATTTATTCCTCATGGGGTTGTGAGGATTAACAAGAGACAATGAGTGTATTACTTTGTAAATTAAATACTATCTAGATATACATTCTTAAAAGGGTCTTATGTTTCTTGAAGAGGTTTCTCCTTATTTCATTACCACATCTTTCTTGTGTGGTAACAAGGGTAGGCATTCTTATGTCCATATGCAGGTGAGAGAACCAAGGTCCAGAGAAGTACAGTGACTTACCCAGGATCACACAGATGTTGGTGTGATCTTGTCTTCTGGTTCAACAACAAACTTTTACTGTTCTGGGCTGATCTTCTCTGCCTCCTGCAGGTCAGCCCAGCTTCTGTCTCGGTACCGACCTCGGGCAGCAGTCATCGCTGTCACTCGCTCTGCCCAGGCTGCCCGCCAGGCCCACTTATGCCGAGGAGTCTTCCCCGTGCTCTACCGCGAACCTCCAGAAGCTATCTGGGCAGATGATGTGGATCGCCGGGTCCAATTTGGCATTGAAAGTGGTGAGCCACCTGGACTTTCCTTCCCACTCACCCCTAGCATTTGTATCACGAGGCCCCCTACCCAGTTTGCCACACCACCCAAAGGGCCTTGCCTCTCTCCTCTGGTCCCATATTTCCTGTGAGGTTCACTGAGACTTGGAGGTATCTTTGGCTTCCAAATGGAGGACAGGCTGAGGGAAGAGGACAGAGGGGACAGGGTAGGACTATCCCTCAGAAGTCACACCACCTACTGTCTGCACCAGGTGGCTAGAGCCGGGTGTGACATAGGAGCAAGAGGTGACAGGAGAATGGGGAGCTCAGTCCCCAGCAGCTGGAACTAAAACAAATCTAATTTGCCACTGGCATATCCTCATGCCCCACCCCTTTCTATTAGCAACACTGGAGGACAGGAGACTTGGAACTTACCAATCACACACCATTCCACTCCACAGACCCATCTGCAGCTCTGCTATATACAGCAGTGGTCACACTCCCTGCAGTGCCACTTCTGTGACACACTACCCAGTTTGCCCCAGCACCCTTGTTCCCTAACAGGTGGCCCTGTGGGAGAGTGGGGGTGGGGGCTGGTTCTTATCATCATGCTGGCTGACCATAATCTTCTTTCCCTCCCACAGGAAAGCTCCGTGGCTTCATGCATGCTGGGGACCTAGTGATTGTGGTGACAGGCTGGAGGCCAGGTTCCGGCTATACCAACATAATGCGGGTGCTGAACATATCCTGAGATGCCCCCCACTCTGACCTAGCCCACCTATGGACCCCATCCCTTCCTTCTCACTCCCCCACTCTCCACCCCTCCATTAGCTCTACCTCTAAGTAAGGTCTTCTTTAATCCCAGTCCTCCCCAAACTCCCATCCCAGGCCAATCTGCCATTCAGCCCCCTTCCAGGGAGTCCCTTCCCCCTCTCCATTTCCTACAGGCCATGAGAGCCTGTGTCCAATTAAGCTCTGGTCACCAACAGCATTGGTTTTACATTCCCTGCAACCAGTCCTCAGTGGAGCCCTAAAATGCTCTGAGCCTTTAATCTCAGTTTGGCTGGTCAATTCTTTTCTCCTAATCCTCCCACCCCTGGGGCTAAGAGAGAAGATAGGGTAATCCTGTCCTCAGTCTTTTCAAAATCACCATTTTACAAATACTTCATAGCTATGCAGTGTGATGTTTTCTTATGTGGTCCTCCTGATAATCTCCTGGGGAGAACTCCACTTCCTCCCATTCCCAGGGCAGGACACAGTGGCTTCACCGTGACTGTGACATCAAAGCACCACCCTTCTGGGGAGGGAAGCTGGGGTAGCTGGGAAAGGGACGTTGGATGTGGGGAGAACTGGGAGCCTGGCCAGCTGATCTTGTCCCTGTCTTCGCAACCCCTGTGCTGGGCCTGCAGGCTGCTCCCTGCCTGCCTCCTGCCTTGCTGGGTCAAGTGCCCTGCTGCCCCCACCTGCACCCTGAAGTTCCTGCCTGCCCACTTCATTCCCACACACAAATCAGGAGACAAAATGAGCGTCTCTATTTTCTTTTTAAACTTGGCTGTTTGGAAGCAATTATAAAACTCCCGTACACCAAGAACCCCAGAACACCCCCACCCTGTGGGAAAGGAGTGTTAGATGCCAGGGAACTTGGCCCCATATTCTTTGATATGCAGAGTAGGAGGGGAGACAGAAGGGGTTGAGGGAGAGGGTTTCTCTTGTCCCTGAGAAGGTAGAGGTGCCGGTTGGCCTGCCCCTCCCCAGGCTGAGATACCTCGGGCCCTCCACTTACTCCTGCACCAACAGCAAACTCAGTGTAAATGAATAGGTAAATAATATGAATTAATAATAAAATTAGCAAATGGAATAAACAAAATTAAATACTTGAATAAATAAGCAAATAAATAAGGAAAGAAAAAATATCATCTAAGAATTCAGCCATGTTCCTCCACCTGGGGGGCATCTAGGCTGGCACGCTGAATTAAGGAGATGCCAACTATCCCCCTAGCTTCAAGGGGGGGACATCACTGGGCCGGGGTCACAGGGAGGAGGTGGCTTTCAGTTCACAGAAAAGACAGTTCTACCACATAGACATAGACTGCAGGGAATGTGACAGGAGGCGTGTGTTTCTGCCCAGAGGGTATAGACAGGTAGGGACACTGATGGCAGTGAGAGTGCAAAGGTGGACACCCAGCTGGGGATCCAAGACATTTGTTCTCTACAGCGATGGCGGGGGGAGGGGTGCTGGGGAGTTGGCAGTGCCAGGCTACGCTAGGAGGACAGGAAGATAACCATGCCAGGCAGAACCTGCACAGTTCTAGGCAGGTTGAGGCCCACACTGGCAACACAGAGACATCTAATTACTTGGCAGTGATGGTGGTGACAGGTACTTGTGCTTCGTAAAGGTGGGGTCACGGGCCTGGACCTGCACCTGGCAGGACCATGGCCAGGGGACGACCCTCATCAGAGAGCTGGAATCACTTCTACTTGGCAGTGGAGACATACAGCGCCTGGTACAGTGCCTTGCTCAAGGTAGGCACTCAGTACTTTGGATGAGCAGATGAATGGATTAGGAGGGCATCAGACAGGTGCCTGAGCTGAGGACATAGAGACCATCTTGAAAGTCAGGGGAAACACCCTCATAGGAGAGTGCTTTAAGTTCCCTCAGACTTCCCTAAGAGGCGTTGGCCCCAAGTACACATTCCTGCACCCCAAGAGCTAAGGCTGGGTGTCCCTAAGGGTTTCACATGTTGGCAGAGAGCTGGGGGCCCCGGGCGGCAGCTAGCTCAGGCACTGGTGGCCTGGGGGACTGGGCTGTCCCTGGAGGCTTGGCCAGGAGCCCTGAGGGCGGCAGGCGCTCACTTCCTGAACTCTTACGCCCGGGAGAGCCGTCCCCTGCTGCCCGCTGAGGCAGAGAAGGTTGGGAGGCTGAGAGTGGGCGGCCCCGAGGGCCCAGCCGCCGCGCACCTCCTCCTGGGGGCGGCCCAAGCAGGGAGACTTGGGAGCGCCCGGCCCGGGATAGGCTGGCGTGGAGGGTTCGGGCAGGTGGGACAGGCAGGCGGGAAGTGGATGCCCATGGCCCCCGGGCCAGCAGAGGGACGGCTCGGACAGGCACCAGCGGGGAGCCTGGGGAGCCTGCTGAGAGGCAGGCAGAGCGAGAAAGGAGGGCGGCTGGAGAGTCGGGGGAGAGGGGCAGAGGGCCCCGCTGGTGAGTCAGGGCAATGGCTACATTGGAGGTCACAGCGGCTGCCTGCAGGGGCGCGTGAACCAGTGGCTCCCACAGCACCGGCTTTCCACTGAGCCGAGCCCCGGTTCCCGGGGCCAGGCTCCTAACACCCCGAGCCATGTCCCTGTCATATTGCACCAAGTGCTGCTCCATGATGCCCCCACTGCTGCCCAGGCTTGGCTCGGAGCGCTTCCGCTGCAGAAGGGAATTCTTCTTGCCTGGAAGTTGTTCAGCAGGGAGGGAGAAGTTAAAGATAGGAAAGGAATTCAGAAATGGAGGTCACATATCAAAAAGTGTGAGGGTAAAGGGATGGAGTCAAGGGATAGAGGTGAGGTCGAGGGGCAGGGGATGAGAGTAAGGAATGTGGAGATTATCCGATGTGTGTAGGGGATGGGTTTGGAGCACTGGGGTTGAGGGGTGAGGATGGAAGTCAGTGGATGGGGGTCAGGAAGTAGGGGCTATGGGGTTGGAGACAGAGGCTGGAAGAAGATCAGGGGATGAGAGTATCAGAGAGAGAGGGTCAGGGACTGGTACTCGGGAAGGAGGGTTCAGGGGATAGGGTCTTTGGGTGAGATCTTTAGGGGCAGGAGACACTACATAAGGACAGCACATCACAGTGTTGAAAGGCCTGTTAGGGGCATCTGCTGGGACTGGGTTGGGCTGGGGGGTAATGCTGAAGCTCTAGATGGCAGCATCCTGTGAAGACAGGGTCCCCTTGCTATGGAGGTAGGGTTAGGACACAGCCTAGGCCCAGAGCAGAGGGACAGGCAGGCCTCACCGATGCGGCGCAGCCGGTCCATGGCCACGGTCTCAAAGGCCCGGCGCATCATGGGGAACTCCTCGAGCACGGCGTTGAAATGGTCTACGCTGAGTGAGTAGAGGCG
The DNA here is from genome assembly GCA_004027775.1 of Bradypus variegatus. Taxonomy (NCBI): domain Eukaryota; kingdom Metazoa; phylum Chordata; class Mammalia; order Pilosa; family Bradypodidae; genus Bradypus; species Bradypus variegatus. The sequence continues at coordinate 16,578 of PVKY010000748.1, forward strand.
GCAGTAGGTGTCGGCCCTCACGCTGGCGGTGCGCCGGCCCCGAGTCAGCAGGCAGATCTCTGCAGGAGTTGGGGGAAGGATTTCAGAGCCACTGTCCCCAAAGCTCCCTCTCACCAGGCCTGCAGCTGCTGACCCAGCTTCCTTAGGCTCCTCCCCAGACTTGGGGGAAACTAATGATTACCCACCCACCCCCAGGGTCCCTAAATGCTCTAAGCTGCTTCCTGCTGTTACCATTATGAGGGCTCTCTCCAGAGCCCCACAAGTCAGGCTTGCAGGCTGCTTGCTGCAGACCCTACCCCTCCCTCTGGATTACTGCTCCCTGTCTAAATTAAAGCTGGTAAGCAGGCAGGTGTCCCTCACCCCCAGACCCCAGTACTCCACTCCACTTGACCCTCCCCACCTCCAGTGCTTTATTTCAAGGGCAGGCCTGGGGTAAATTACTCTGTGTATCCTCCCCTCCCCCTCTGAAACAGATTTAAATGAACACCAAGGGCAACCCTGAAGGAGAAAACACATCCCAAAGGGCAAAGAGCAACAGGATGGAGATGCTGGAGGGTGGTGTATGGTTTGGGGACTGAGAGAATATATAAGCCTCAAGTCACTTTGGGCCACAGCTCGCAGAGCTGCCCCCACTACCATGAGTTGGGTCCCTGAAATACCACTAGGGTAGCCATGAAGGGAGCCAAGAAGCTCAAGCCCCTGGGACAGCTCTACTTGGTTCCTATCTTTCTTCATCTCATAGGATCCTCAAATTTCACTGTTTAAGGGTTTTAAAAGGCCCTCTGGTCCAATAGTTTTCATGCTGGCTGTGCACTGGAATCTCCTGAGATACTTTTTTTAACAATATAGAGCTCCAGGCCCCAGGCCCAGCGATTCTGATTGAGTAGGCCTGGGAGGGCTGAGATTGTGTGCTTTGCAGCACAGCCAGGTGGGGACCCTGATTTGGGGGAACAGTTGCCCTCTATCCTCTGCTCCTGACCCCCCACCTTCCCTGAAGCCTGCTGACCCCCAAAGTAGGATCCATCAGTGAGGCGGGTGTCCCGGGCGCCACGAGCCAACACACTGAGTAGCCCATGCTGGATGAAGTACATCTTCCTGCCCACGGAGCCCTCACGCACCACGAGGTCCCCTGGCTGGAAGACTTCAAAGCGCAGCTTGGTGAGCACTGCCGTGACAAAGCTGGGGTCGGCATGGGCGAACAGCGGCATGTGGGCCACCAGGCCGCGGCAGGTAAAGTTAATGATCTCCTGGGCAGGGGAGGCGCCTGTCAGGCAGGCTGTGGCCCACTCCCTGAGGTGCCCCCACCAAGCCCTTCTGTCTCCAGAAACCCCACCCCTAGGGTCAGGACCTGCCCAAGCAGCTCTGGTGCCATCTCTAAGATCCTGGCTTTGGAGCTCTCCCATAAATCCTCAGTGGGACCAACCCACCCCCACCCCCCCAATGTATGTACTTCACCCCCATAAGACCTTCCTGAAAGACCCTAACCCTTGAAAGCCCTCCAAAGATATTGCCTCCCACGGAGGCTCTCTGCAGGACCCACTCCCTGTAGGTGCTCCTGCTGACCGATAGCTCCCACTCCCAGATGGTATCCCTGGAAGCCCAGCTCCTCGAAGAGTCTCCCCCTAAGGGCCTGGTGCAGCCCACCTCCCGAAGCGGCTCGCTCAGCTCGCCTAGGATGCTTTCCTCGTCGAACATCTTGCCCTGGTAGCGGTGCTCATAGTACTCATGGATGCGCTGCCGCATGTCGGCCGGCAGCTTGTGGAAGGACATGTACTGCTCCACCTGCTTGTACTGGAGGGCCAGCCCATCGCCAGCACACAAGACGACACAGAGGCAGACACGGGGTGGAACAGAGGGGGCAGGGTAGAGGAGGAAAATCACAAATACAGGCCAATCCCAGAGGGGTGAAACATGGAGCCAGAGAGAGGTGCACAGGGCCACAGGACATAAGGTTAATGGTAGAAAGAGGGAAGACAAACGACATAGTCACAGGAAAACCCAGACATGAACCAAGGAGTCCAAGAATGGGGGCACACCAAGCACAGATCCAAGCAAGGAAAAGGTATACACAGGGGCATGGGACAGATGGACACAGGGCAAGGAAGGACACAGAGACCCAAAAGGGGCACACATTAGTATGGGAATCAAGTCAAGCTATCCAGGCCCCAGCACCCCTCCATGCCCACCCCTTCCTTCTCCTGCCCCTGCTGACCTTCTCCTGGTACTGGCGCCTGGAGGAGTCCAGGGACTGGATGAGGGCAGTAGCGTGGCCGATGAACATGGCGTAGCACGTGGCACCCACGATCATGCTGAGCATGGTGAGCCAGACGTCGGGCATGCCTACAGGCGCCTGCTGCCCATAGCCAATGCAGAGCATGTGGCTCATGGCCTTGAACAGGGCGTGGGAATACTGGCGGCCCCATGAGTGGTTCTGGGGACAGAGTGTATTAGAGAGCTGCGCATGGTGCCCCTCAGAGCCTCATTCTGCCTAGCCCCTTCTACTTCAGACCCATCTCCCAGGAGGTGCTTAGCTTGGTTCTAAGGGGCCCTGAGGGAGAAGGGGCCTCTTTTGCAGCTTGGGGAGAGAGGCAGCACTCAGTTTCTACGTTGGTTTCCTTCCTGGCCTGCTCCCCTCAACGTGACAAACCCTTCTTCTGGGTCTTTTCCCCCTCTGTTCTCCTCCCAACCCCCTCACTCCTATCTGCTTTCTCAGTCACCTCTCCATCATCTCCTGCTTCCTGTGCCTGTGGTCATCCCTGCCACTCAGGCAGGCCAGCCTTTAAAAGGCCCCGGAATGGCAGAGCATGGGGATTTCTCACCACCATGTGGTTGATGGAGACCCAGCAGTCAGGAGGGAAGTCCTGCAGCATAGGGACCAGGAACTGCAGGCAGCCGTCCCAGTGACATAGCAGCAGCATCATCCCGATGAGGTTGAAGATGCGAACCACAGCACTGGCCAGGTCATAGGTCATGTGAAAGATCTGAAGAGTCCGAGGAAGGCCCACTGTGGACAGGAACCCCTCCCTGCTGGTCCTCCTCCATTCCCAACCTTGCAAATTCTCTTTGAACCTCTCCCTAGCCCCAGTCCCCAAGAATTTTTTTTTTAAGTGGCTATTTTTCATTTATATAGAGCTTTGTAGCCTATGTGTATAGCTAATACAAAGTGTACTCTCATTTTATAGGCAAGAAAACAGGTCAATTATATGCCCAAGATCACACAGTAAGCATCATGGCAGAGACTCAAACTCAAGTCTACTTGCTGCCTAGGCCTAACTTGGAGAAAAGGAGAGAGGGCATTTCACAATGTAATGTCCTGAAGGTAAGTGTATAAGGATTAATACCAGTTGCCCTCTTCCCCTCCAACTATAATAACAGCTAATTTATTGAGAACTTACTATGTGCCAAGCACTGTTCCAAGTGCTTCATGTTTACTCACTACTTTAATTCTCACAACCTTATCATAGGTGACTATACTTAACATTCCCATTCCATAGGAGAGGAAACTGAGTCTCATACAGCAAATTACAAAACTGGGATCTGAGCGTAGGCAATGGGATTACAGAGTCCACACTCTGAACCACTAAACTCGACTGCGCTGAAGCTCCAACTTCATGCACACCTTGCAATTCTAGCTCTCTTCCATCCTGCGCCACTCCATACGCTTTCCTTTCCAGTGTCTGTCTAACCCATGAGAGCTTGTTCAGCAGCTGTGCCCCACTCTTCTGCACCTCCCTCCCCGCCTCAAGCTCCAACTCCTTTACCCTCATTCTGTCCCTCTTTCTCAGGGACTGCCAGCTTTGGAGAGACCCCACCCACTGAAGCCCCAATCATCTGACCCACCCCAAGAAGTCACCAGGAGCCCTGCCCAAAGCGCCGTCTGGGAGTTTGTGGGGGCCCCCCTGCCCACCTCCCCGCCCCACCTCCTCCCACTGGTGGATGTAGCGGATGAGGCGGGAGAGGCGGAGCAGCCGCAGCAAGCTGAGGATCTTAGTGAAGCGCACGATGCGCAGGGCACGCGCGGTCTTGTAGACCTCGGCGTCCAGCCGTGGCTCCAGCTCCACTACCAGGAAGATATAATCCACGGGGATAGAGGAGATGAGGTCAACCAGGAACCAGGTGCGTAGGTAGCGCGTACGGATGGCCCCCGGTGCCAGCAGGATCTCGGCGCCCTCCTCTACCACGATGCCTGTGCGGAAGTTAAGCACCAGATCGAGCAGGAAGAAAGTGTCGGAAAGGACGTTGAAGACGATCCAGGGTGGGGAGTTTTCCTCTTTGAAGAAGGTGATGCCCACAGGAAGCACGATGAGGTTTCCCACCATCAGCAGCAGCATGATCAGGTCCCAGTAAAACCTACAGTGGAAGTGGAATGGGGAGTAAGATCACCTGATATTCCACCAGCCACATGACTGACAACATATAAAGAGTCTGAGAGGGCAAATGTGGGCAAAGATGCAGAATCCAGAATGACGATTTACAGCTGGTGGAAGTGTAAATTGGGACCACCATTTGGGAAAACAGTTTGGCATTATCTAGTAAAGTTAAACATTTGCACACAACCCAGCAATTTCACTTCTAGGTATGCACTCACTCAAGAGAACCATGATGGACTCCTAGAGACATATACAGGAATGTTTATAGTGACACTAAATCTGGAAACAACGCAAAAGTCCATCAGTAGAAAAATGGATAAATACGCCTTGGACTCCACACAGCAGTGAAATCACCCAACTGCAGCTACATTTAGCAGTATGAATAACTCTCACAATTTTTAAAATAAATTTTACTGTGGTAACATGTGAATCTTACAAATTTAATGTTGAGCAAAAGAAGCAAGACCAGATGATCCCACTAATATAAAATTCAAAAACATACAAAAGTATTCTACATTGTTTAGGGCTTAATACAAAAGTGGTAAAACTATTTTTAAAAAGAGAAGAAATGAGTGCCCCAAAAGTCAGAGTGGGTTCAGGAAGGGAATGTGAGAGGACTAGGGGTGCTTCTGGGATGCTGGCAATGCAGTATCTCTCGACCTAGATAATTGTTTCATGGGAGTTTGCTTTATAATTATTCTCTCAACTCTACATATGCATATATATGCATGTATATACTATGCCCTTCCTATACATATGATCTATAGCACCATGATTAAATATATTTAAGTAAAAAAAAAATACCCTGTGCTAATGGTACAGGGTTGTTGTAAAAATATCCCCTGGGACAATGGATGTGACAGTGTTGTACAAGTACTAGTTGGTATTATGACTCACTCCCCTTTTATCCCCAGATTTCTGAAGAGGCTGCTGCTTCTCCCATCTCTAGTTCTTTGTCTGTTCCTGGTCTAGGACCTTACAGTCTCCTCTGCCTTCCCCACCCCAGCCTTCCTCCCCAACACAGTTGGACCCCTGACTCCTGTTTCTCTACCAGGATTTGCTCATCTGTGTTCCATAGTGGGGGTGGTCTGTTCTGCCACCCATCCAAATTGAGCTTTTCAAGGATGCCCTTCCCCTCTCCTCAGCACCTCAGACAGGGCTGCACACACAGAGAAGCTCCATAGGAGATGCCGAGGCAGCAAGGCCTGAAGCTCTGCACTCCTTTCCTCCTCTCACACCCCTATGCCCACTGGGATTCTGCCTGAACACAGGCAAGTGCTTGGGCAGGGGAAACCCATGTTTCTGTGGCAGAAGCTGTAGAAAGACGTCAGGAGGGAGCTGGGTGAATCCCTCATTGAGAGAAAATCACTGGGCCGTCTGCAGGTCTCAATTAATATAGAGGTTTAATTCCAGGACACCCCTAATCCTAGCATTAATCCATGACCCAGCCCCTTCTGACTCTGACTGCAATGTTAATCCTTTCAGACCCTAAAAGGAGCATGGTGGTCCCCAAATCCTGGTTTCCCCTCCAGGCCTCCAGGAAGTCTCTCAGACTGTGTACTTTCAACAAGCAACATGCCTTCAACACCCCTCTTCCTCTCCCTCCTGGGCCACTAAGGAGAAATCTTGTACTGTGAGCTGAGAAAGGAGAGGGAAAGAGGGGTTGCCTAACCACAGAGCATTTTCACAGCCTGACTCACAGGCGGTCACAAGCCCAGCGGGTGATGCAGTAGAGGACGGAAAGGAAGCACAATCATAAGGGGGATACACACTTCTGGGGTTATATCTGAGAGTGAAATGAGGCAGGGGAGGGAGACCCACAAAGACTAGGAAAGATACATTTGTGGAGTGGGAGTGAGACAGTAACGAAAAGAGAAGAGTGGAAGGAACAATCGGGGAAGGAGAAACATTAGGGAGGGTGTATGTCTGTGGATTCAAGACGATGTCTGGGTCTCCAGTTGTGTTTTCAGGTTCCTGATTCGCACCTCATCCTTTCTGCTTCTTTCTTTCCCCAGGTTGGGTGCTTCGCACACATCCCTGGCCCATCCAAAAGCTGTCCTTCATTTCCCCCAAGGACAGGGCTGCTCTCCTCCTCTAGCGACCTTGATGTAGAGGCACAGCCTGAAGGGGACCGTGAAATGGCCCCACCCCCACCCCTCATCCCTTCTCTTTGGGAGTCACCTGGGCGGTGGCCGTGTCCTTGTGCAGTTGCCTCAATCGCCAGAAGCAGAGCCCTGCTCCGGCCCACCGCCTTCAGCACCAGGGACAGAGACCAAAGCCACGGTCGGGCACTCCCCCTCCCCCCTGCATCCCTAAATTAGGCAAGTGCTGGCGGGTGGAAAATAGCGGAGCTCGGCTTCTCCCTGAGACTGACCCCGAGTCTTGGGATATGACAGAATATCCCAAATCTCCAGCAAGCAGAACTGGAGGCGGCAAGGATCCATAACCTTGGAATTCCCTGTGGTCCAGATGGGGTCCCAGGTTCCTGAAACGGGAAACCCAGAAACCCGAGGATTCCCTGTTATCTGCTTGCCCTTTTCGGCTCCCCCGGCCCGAGAAATCATTGAGGATCTCCGTCCAGATACTACCCCCCAACACACCGAGGAATTCCCAGGCTAGGTAGGGAGAGTTGACTCCCCCGCCCCACCCGGGGACCCCCGGGCCGGAAATGAAGTGACCGAGGAGGGTGGGGCGGACCCTGTGCTGCAACCCACGGGGGTGGGGTCTGTGTTCCCTACCCTCCCTGCCCGGCCCTTAGTACCGGAAGTCGCTGTAGGGGTGGATGATCCAGGCCCCCGCTGACTTGACCCGCTCTTGCTCGATTTCCACTGCTTTGTGGCTGCCGAACACGCGAAGCGAGAACTTGTTGACCGTGGGCTGGAGCAATGTCCTGAGCTGCCTCCTTTTGGGCTCGGAACCGGACCGGGACCCGGGAATCTGACCCGAGGCCGCGGTTGCGGACACCGGGGCAACAGGAGGCACCGTCTCCAGCCCAGGGGTCGCCGCGTCACCGGCCCCCGCCGCTGGCCGCTGCTCTGCTTCCATGATTCCCGCACGTTTACACGCTTGGCTTCCTGGATCCCACCGCGGCCATCGGGGACACCCCCCTGACCCCTGCCGGAGCCGGCACAGCCCCGCGTGCTCGGAGCGGAGGCGGTGTCGGCTGGGAACTGCCGGAGCGCTGGGCGGAGGGGGGTGTGTGCGACAGACTTCTGGGCGGACCGGTTGTGTGGCGCCCCCTGGCGAGGGCCGCGTGAAGGCCCGGTAGGGCGGGCGGGGGTGGGGCCAGTGGAGCGGGTACCTCGGAGGGACCTCGGGGTGGGTGTGCTTAGCAAAACGGAGCCAAATCTCCAAGTGTAAATAGCGGAAAAAGCTGGGTCGCGCAGCCAGAGCCAAAGAGGGGGCGTGGCCTAGAGTCCGCGGTCGTTGTTCCACAGCCAGCCAGTGGGTGGAGACTCCTGCAAGAGGCGGGAAAACGGGGTCCAGTTGTGGCTCCTGATACTGGGGAAAGCGGTGGGACTGGGCGCCAGTGGTAGGGATGGGGAGTGATTTTTGAGATTCTTTCCCACCGTCTCCCATAGACTTTTGTCCTCTTGCATTCCACCTTCTGTCTCTCAGCCCTCTCCTAGGCATACTCCTCTCTTTTAATCTCTTCCAAGCTGTTCCCCCTAATAATTCATTTCCAAATGCATTCACCAAGCGGGACTCTGCCTGGCACTGAGTGGAGGGGCAATGTGATATTAACTGCTATGAATTCCTAAATATCTCGACTTCTTACGCTCCATTTCATAGTGCCACAGCCTTACTTTAAGCCTTTTCTACCTAGATTATTTCAGAAGGTTCTAAAAGGGTCTCCAGCCTCTCCCAGACCAATTCTTTTCTGATACTCTGCTAGAATTACCTTCCTAAAATCCAAATGTGGCTATATCTTTCCCTTGCTTAAAGTTCTTCAAAATTCCCCTCCTTCCGACGATAATAAACTCTCTAACATGGCATACAAGGCCCTGCAAAATTTGGACCTAGTTTCAACATCCTCTCTTCTTATGGTCCTCTTGAAGCCCAAGGCTCCATCCATGCTGAAATGCTAACAACTCCCTGAAACGCTTTGTTCTGTCTGATCTCCAGGCCTGTGTAAATATTTTTCTGCTTGATTATATGCTTCTCCAATTCGCTTTCCAACAGTATATTCTGTTCTCCTCTAGGAAGCCTAGAAAAACACTCCCAGCTCTCCTTTCCCCAAGCAGGCTCTAAATCTAGAGCTTTTTTACAGCGCCCATGGCACCATAGTTGATAGTGTCTGTCACATGGCTGCCATTATTTGTTTACAGATCTTTTTCTCCCATTACCTTGTGAGGCTCTGGTGAACAGAAACCCTCAGCCTGGCACAATGCTGAACACAAAGTAGGCACTCAGTAAATGCTTGTCGCATGAATGAATGATATAGGAAAACGTTAACGGCAGAAGGAAGAGAACTCTCCAGTCTTTCCTCCCAACCTTTTTGTTTCCCTTTTTTCTTCTATTTCAGGGAATTTCTAAACCGTTTCTGGTTAATTGGTCTAATCTCGATCTTGTTATTCCCCCGTCTCAGCTGCCCTCTGATATTCCTAGTTTAATAGTTATTCTCAGGTTATTTTTACATTTCCCTTTCAAGTTTCCTTTCTGGTCATTTAGCAATTCCTTCTATAGCGTTTCTGACCCCACTCGATTAGCTTCAAAGTTTTTTTCTCCTTTTTTTCTGATTCGGTAAACTTATACTTCTCACATATTATGTATAAGGCACGGAAGATACAGTTCACGAGTGATTTCCCTTCTTCTGCACCTGATTGTTCAGCCCTCAATTTCTCAAACTTTTTTCCATGGCCATGCCCCAACTCCCACACATGCAAAACTTCTGTTCAGAATAAAAGGTGGAAACTCCTCTTTGGTGCAATTAGGTAGGCACTGTTTTAAAAACTGGATATTTTCCGGCTACAGACCTCACACCAAGCCTCACAAGACAAGGTTTGCGGAACGACGACAAACTTTTCTTTCAACTAAGAAAACCACAGAGACCTCGATGAAAAGCGTCAAGGGCAGAGGACTGGAGACGGAGAGGAGGCGGGCAAAACAGCCTGGTAGGTATCCTGCGCGCCCCTGCGGCTCCTTCGTCGCCCCCAGGAACTTACACTCTCAGCATCTCTCCCGCCCTAACTGGCGGACGCCTGAGAGCTACGTGAGCACGCGATGGCGTGCGCGGTCCTGGGGGCGAAGACCAGGGGTAGCTGGGAAGCAACGTTATGCGTGCCTGCGTACGTGCGTACGTGCTCGCTCACGGTGGCGGCGGCTGAGCGGAGAGACCAGAGCCGGAGACCGAGCTGGGATCGGGCCCCGGGTGGGGGCGGTGCGAGCGGCGCCAAGTGGATCCTGGGGGCAGGGACGGAGCCGGGGCGGGCGGGACTGGAGCGGAGCCCGGGAACGGGGCGGGAGGTCCCAGGGTCCCGGGTTGGAGGGGTGGAGCTGCACTTCGTAGCCGCGGGGGTGCCGGGACTCCGGCCGCAGTGCCGCCGCCATCACGGACTTCCTGTGGGACAAGCGCACGGGCCTCGCCGCCAGAACGGTGAGCGCGCAGGCTGCGGGTTCGCGCAGAAAGATGGCGACTGCGGGGGCGCGCCCTGCAGGGCGGCGGGGATGGGATCGGATTGGGGGCAAGGGACGGGGACAAGATTAGGAGAGGAGGAGAGTTGAGACCTGCGAAGCAGCATAGGTGGGGAGTGGGAAGATGAAGTGGAAAGAGGTCGACCTGCCTTTACATGTATCTGGAAAGGTCTATAAGAAATTTGGGAGGGGCCAAAGTAGGAGAAGGGATAGGAGAGGTCCCAGAGACAAGAGCAGAATACCAAAGTTGAACCAAGGAGAGGGAGAAGACAACACGGGTGTCATGGGTACGGAAAGGGTTTGAGTGTGTGTATCGGATTTTTTGAATGTGAAGTAAAAATAAGATTTCAAAGTTGAGAAAGGTTCTAGGCTAGAGATACTTTGCGGTGAGGAGGCCTGTGAGAAACTTTGGTGATATATGTATGTGCTAAGATGTTGTTTATGTGGCTATCTAAATAAGCAAGGTTGAATTACCTGTGCTTACCATCTTGTTGGTTTCCTGTCATCCCCGTTAGGCCAGGAATGAGTCAAATATCACCCGCCTCAATTTGAGGAGGTTGGGAAGCAGTGGCCCAAAATGTGAGCCGCATGTTAGAGTCATTAATCCTTTTCTACACCTTATCCTCCTACCACCACTTCTAAACCCCTGGATCTGTCTCATTTTATTCTGCCCTCCTATGCCTTTTCCTAGATTATGAAGTGATTTCTCTCTTGATTTTTTCTCTGAAGGAAAAAAAGGATCTGTGTACCTTGCAATTCCATATCCGATAACTGGACGGTGGCCAGCTCTCAACCAAGTAGTCCTGATATTAATTAAAAACCAGTTATTCTCTGCTTCCTAAGCACAAGAGGGAAGGAGCCTGCTACATTAAAACTTCTCACAAAGATGTGACAGACAGTTCAAAGGACCAGACTCAGATGCCTTAAACTTGCTTAAGCTGTATTCCTGCCCTCAGAATACTGATCATCTAGTTGGGAGATAAGATACATTCATAGTGACTGAAAAACTAAAATAGTGTATACTACAGCTATATTCACTTGAGTTGTGAGGAAGTTCCTGTGGCATAGATCTCTCTTGGGTCCTAGCCAAGGATGAACTGTGACAGTCTCTGTTAGTTACACAGTCTCACCCATAATAAACTGTGGCCCAGAACTGAGTCTTCATGCAGCCATGTTTGAGGAAAACCAGGGTAGAGGAATGAGCAGAGTGGATGGAAGGGGAGCCTCCCAGAGTTTTCTGTCAGAGTTAGGAGGTGAATATGTATTCTAATTAGGAAGAATTATAAGCACAGAGGAAGACTGAAGAAGCTGTGGATGGTAAAAAGAGGTAGGGATAAAGAAGCAGAAGCAGCTTAGCATCTTTGGAGTAGTGGGTCCTCGTGGGGTGCCTCTGAAAACTCAGAGCATTCCCCACTATTCCCCACTATTTCCACTTTTCCTTCCCTTCCAGATGCCTCATCCCCGAAGGTACCACTCCTCAGAGCGAGGCAGCCGGGGGAGTTACCATGAACACTATCGGAGCCGAAAGCATAAACGACGAAGAAGCCGCTCCTGGTCTAGTAGCAGTGATCGGACACGGCGGCCCAGGCGGGAAGACAGCTACCATGTCCGTTCTCGGAGGTGAGGCCTCTAGAAGAGAAACTCAGTCTCACGGTCACTCCTGTTCAACAAATACTTATTGTTTACGTGCTAAGGGTATTGCTTTAAGCATCTGGGTGAAGGTGAAGCTCAGGGTGGGTAACAAAATAAGCCATTTGCACTGCAGTGTTAGGAGTATTATAGGGGAAGTACATAGTGAAGGCATGAGGAAGCCCCCAGCAAGTTTGGTTGGAGTGGGACAGGATGTGTAGTTTAAGGAAAACTCCCCAGAGAAAGTGACATCTAAGCTTGTCTTGAGTATAAGTAGGAATCAAATGGGAGAAGTGTCCCAGGCAGAGGGAAGGCATGTGCAAAGAACTGAGGACTAGAGGTAGCTAGTTATTTCTTAGACCAGACAAAGTTAGGTTTGCGTAATTTTTACAGTCGAGCAGTATATTCAGTGGGAGGGACCAATCAGAGATGGTTTACAGTAAGGCTGGATTTCCCTTAGGGAGGGTTTGAGAAAGAAATGACTGTGTGTTCCATTGTATCACTGGAGGGGAGGAAGAGGTCTGTAGAGAGAGTGGTTGCTCTACAGATGTCTTTTCAGTGGTCTTTGTGACATGCAGGTGTGGAGATCCTCTGTGCTTACTCATTGTACTTCTCTGGTCCTTGGTCATTTTGGAGGGAGTTGTTGAGGGTCCAGGAGCAATTTTTCTAGCATTACTTTTTTTTTTTTTTAACATTTTTCATTGTGAATTATAACATATATACAGAAAAGTCAAAGTACAGTTTAATAAGTAGTTATAGAGCAAATTTCAAAGTATAATATGGGTTGCAGTTCCCCAGTTTCAGGTATTTCCTTTTGGTTATTCTAATATGCTAGAAACTAAGGAGAAATATCTATATGATTCAGTAGTCATAATGATTTGTTGACTCCTAACTTCTTGGTTACAACTCTTACCTCTCATTTGATTGTTCTTGGAATCTTCAAGGATATTTGAACAATTACTCTTTTAACTTCTTCATGTTGAAAGGGGGTGTCGACATTATGGGGTAGGGGAATGCAATTTCTAGCATTACTTTTTGTCCTCACTCAGGGACGACCTTTTCACTTGGCATGGCTGGGAATGTGGCCTGAACAGATGCACCTGACAGGGGTTTTCTTTGTTGTCCGATAGCAGCTATGATGATCGTTCATCTGACCGGAGGGCATATGACCGGCGATACTGTGGCAGCTACAGGCGCAACGACTACAGCCGGGATCGGGGAGAGGCCTACTATGACACTGACTATCGGCATTCCTACGAATACCATCGGGAGAACAGCAGTTACCGCAGCCAGCGCAGCAGCCGTCGGAAGCATAGGCGGCGGAGGCGGCGCAGCCGGACATTCAGCCGCTCATCTTCGGTGAGTGCCCTGCCTAGCCCTTCCTATCCCCACTCCTCTTCAGGCCCTCTAGAACCCTGGTAAGTGAGAAGTATTCTGGTTCTCAGCTGAGCATTGGGGCATAAAAATTGAGGTGGGCACTGAGCCTGTCTACTCTTGGAAGCACTCTGGCTCTTGGAATGCCCTGGAATCTACTTTGGAGTTGGATGGGCACAGAGTATTTGTAACCCTCGGTGTCTCCCTGGCATGCTGGGCCTATAGTGTTTGGGAGCAGCTCCTCCGCCTCAGAAGCCTTCGCTCTCTATCAAGGACCTTGCTCATGGAGTGCTTTTCTCCCCCAAGCCCTGGGCTCCTTGGCCCCCCTGGCAAGTGGGCTTGGGTGGGGGCAAGGGGAGATCTTTGCCCAATCTGAAAGGGCATTGTGTAGAGCATGGGGTTGTGGGTGACACTGGCAACGACACCACTTCTCTGCTTTGCCCATGCCTCTCCCTGTTCCCGTTTTGGGTTTGGGGACTTGGGATTGTGCGCCGCTCTCTCTTCTCACCCCAATCCTTCTTACTGCATCTGACATGTTCCCTTCCACTGTCCCCCATCATCGTTTGTCCCCCCTGGCTGGGCGCCTGTGACCGGTGACCCCTCTACCACCCACCCCGCCTCCCTCCGGCCCCCGCTCCGACACCTGGCTTGCTCCGATCCCCCCCGCCCCCTGACAGCAGCACAGCAGCCGGAGAGCCAAGAGTGTAGAGGACGACGCTGAGGGCCACCTCATCTACCACGTCGGGGACTGGCTACAAGAGCGATGTACAAGCCAAATCGTAACAATCCTATAGCCTGTAATGGTCCCATAGCCATCCTAACGTCCCAAGCCAACCTAAGTCACAGCCTCTTTTGCCTTTTCTCAGTGGTGTTGTTTATCTGGGTGGTTTGAGTTGCTATTGAGAATTGACCTCTGCTGTCCCAGCTCTCATGGCCCCTGGGTTAAAGGTGGTGGGAATCACTCAGGGGTTTTCTTCCCCTGTGACCATCTGTATCTGTTCCCCCTTCCTTCATCTCCTCACCCCAGGTTGTTATATGCTTTTTTCTTCCAACTGAACTCATTCCCCACCTTCTCTCCCTCCCTCTCCCCAACCCTGCTCTTTCATTTCAGATGAAATTGTAAGCACCTTGGGAGAGGGGACCTTTGGCCGAGTTGTACAGTGTGTCGACCATCGCAGGTAACTGCCAGCCCTCTCCTGACTCCAAATCTGTTAGGCATAAAGAGGTGGCTTTTTTGCTGATTAGCCAAAGGCAGAATTTCGTAGTCCCCAAACAGCCCCATTCAACTGGAGATGGTCTTGAGAACCCAGCAAAAGTCTGTGCTGCCAATCTACAGGGGTGGAGCTCGAGTTGCCCTGAAGATCATTAAGAATGTGGAGAAGTACAAGGAAGCAGCTCGACTTGAAATCAACGTTCTGGAGAAAATCAACGAGAAGGATCCTGACAACAAGAAGTAAGCAAGCAGAGGGCGTTCCACTCCTAGCCTTGGGTTGGGCAGACAGGGAAATCCTGGACCTTCTAATCCATTCATTCATCTTTTGTTCATCATCCCAGAGTAGTAGAACATCCAAGTAAGAGGGTCTCTAATCCATTCCTCTTATGGGGCAGTTAGATTGCTCTGTTCTCTGTAGTTTGTCCTCAGTCCAGGATGGCCTCTGTAGACATGTGTCTTGGACATGGCCCTGGGACTGAGCATGAACATTTTCATCAAAAAATGAATGACGGTCATTTTTTGAACCATGCCAGTGAGGCCACAGACATTTGTGTAGTAACATTTCTGTTCACACACATTTATAGGCCAAAATAAAGCATTGAGCAAAGACATTAGAGGGCAGTAGATATAAACATGGGCCCAATTGTGGCCGATAGTGAATTTCAGAAGTGGGAGCTGGGGTTGAGGTTTAGAAATGATAGCTTGACAATTCAGGATCCATGCTGTTTGGAGCCCCTGGCACTAAGCAGTTCATCAGCATACAAAATTTTTGAAACAATTTAAAAGGTTCCAGGAAGATGGTGTGAAGCTTGGCAGGTATTAACTCTCTTTTTGTGCCTGCTAGAAAGACCATTTTCTAGCTGTACTGAATTTTGTTGATAATGCTAGCTGGCGTGTTTTTACATAAGTGTAATCAACAGTTTTGTGGACCCTCCTTGTTGGCAGGTTGGTGGGCAGATGGGAGCTCATCAGACATCCCTCTTTCCTCCATCTCTTCCTAGCCTCTGTGTCCAGATGTTTGACTGGTTTGACTACCATGGTCACATGTGTATCTCCTTTGAGCTCCTGGGCCTTAGCACCTTCGATTTCCTCAAAGACAACAACTACCTGCCCTACCCTATCCACCAAGTGCGCCACATGGCCTTCCAGCTGTGCCAGGCTGTCAAGTGTGAGTGAGGCGGGCCACGGTGAACTCTGGGGTAGCCCTTCCCTCCATTGGACCTCTTCTGTCTCAGTTGTGTGCTGGCGAAGCCCCTGAGCATTCAACTCTTGATTATCTTCAGTTCCTTTATTCACTGTCATGTTGACATCACCTCTCCTGACTTAACTTTTTGACCTGATGTCTTCACCATCATTGATTACTCTTACTGCACATTAAACCTAGCAGGAACTGGAAGAAAAAGGCTTTGAACCCAAAGTATTTAACTTCTCTCCTTTTTCTCCTCTTTCCCCTTCCTTGGGGAAGTGTCAGTCAGACAGCAAAACCAAGGCAGAAACTCTCCACTCAGACCTGGAGGTTTACATTTGTCTGGGGTGAGATGCATTCTTCATTCCCAGCAAAGCAGGTGGAAATAAGGAGTAGTTGAGCTACGGTTCCAGGTAGGGAATCCAGACCAGTTTATTGTTCATCTTTAGTCTTCACAATAATATAGCTTCACAAAATTGAATCCATGGAATGTCAAGTACATATATATACCAAAGAGAGTACAGACAGAAGTAGAACCTGTAGCAAATTACATGTTTTTTTTACAACAGTTGAGAATTGCATATGTTTCTCACATTAGTAAGAGTAGGGCTTCTTGGACCGGGCATTTCATTTGGATGTAGAACAGAAAGCAGCCCAATGGTTCTAGACCTGCCTCCTCACTAGGTTTGATCTGCATGACCAAGCCTAGGGCCACCTAGTGTCACTTATCCCTGGCCACCTAGATTGAGCCTACCCTGGCCTTTTCTCCTGCAGTCCTCCATGATAACAAGCTGACACATACGGACCTCAAACCTGAAAATATCCTGTTTGTGAATTCAGACTATGAGCTCACCTACAACCTAGAGAAGGTAAGATGGACAGGGTCTACCTCTCAGCCAGCTGTGCCTCTGCCTTTCACTTGGCCCTTTCTGTCCTAGTTTGACTTCTTTCTCCCACATTTCCTCCCTGTCTGGCCCTTAGTATATGAAACCAGTCTACCAGAATAGCTTGAAAAGGAGAAATTTTAAGAGGCCTTAAAATAAATGGGAAGAAAACTTGGGAAAAGAACATCAGATATCTTCCCAATAGAGTGAAACTACTTTAAAGTACTTGGTTTGGATTTCCTTCTTTTTGTTTTTAATACAATTTTCATGAGATATAGTCACCCACTATTTAATCCATCCAAAGTATACAATCATTGGCTTACAGTATTATCATACAGTTGTATATTCATTGCTACAGGCAATTTTAGAACATTTTCATTACTCTAAAGAAAGAAAGAATAAAAGTGAATACTCAAAACATCCTATACTCCTTAACACCCCCCCATTATATTTTTTTTGTTTTTATTTTACTACTCATCTGCCCATACACTGGATAAAGGGAGTGTCAGTCACAAGTTTTTCACATGATAAAAGCTATATAGTTATACAGTCATTATCAAGGCCTCTTTTTTAAATGTATATTTTCTTGACTAGCTGAAGATAATGGAGATTACTGCTAAAGGAGCTCTCTCCCTCCTTTGACTCCTTTGCTACCTATCTTATATATACACACATACATACATACACTGGTCACTTGGGTACAGTCTTTAGATACACATAGACTTGCACACTGTTCTGTAATCATTTTTTAATCCTCTTCCTCCCCCACTCATAATGTACTCTGTTGGATATGGGGGGAGTCTATAAAGCAAGAGAGTCTCCAAGATGTGTGGGAGTAGGCAGGAGGCCAAATTTGCTGTGTTATAGCTCAGAAGCACTTCACAGCATAGTGGTGGAATACAGGACTGAGATGCAGATTCTTCTCTTCTCTAGAAGCGAGATGAGCGCAGCGTGAAGAGCACAGCTGTGCGGGTGGTAGATTTTGGCAGTGCCACCTTTGACCATGAACACCATAGCACCATTGTCTCCACTCGCCATTACCGAGCACCAGAGGTCATCCTTGGTAAGGGAGGGCAAGGCTGTCCAAGTGTGTGAGGAAATTGGTGGGAGGGTGGGGCCCCCTGAAACCTCCTAACACCTTTTTCTCTCCCCCTATTCCCACTCAGAGTTGGGCTGGTCACAGCCTTGTGATGTGTGGAGCATAGGCTGCATCATCTTTGAGTACTATGTTGGCTTCACCCTGTTCCAGGTAAGTAATGGGGTGTTATCATGACCACCAGACATTCTTCTACCTGATTTCCTTGTTGTCTCCTGCATTCCTTCATATTATCCACCTACTTGGCAGCTAGTCCTCAGCACCCCCTTCCCACTTCACCAGTCCCACGTTAACTTCTGTCTCTGTTTCCTAGACCCATGACAACAGAGAACATCTAGCCATGATGGAAAGGATCTTGGGTCCTATCCCTTCTCGGATGATCCGAAAGACAAGGTGAACCTTGAGTGGGAGGTTCTTATCTCTTTTCCTTTTCTCTCTATGGAATTGGTCTGTTTCACATCATCTTCATTTTTCTTGGATGCCTCCCTCCCCCCAGCTACTCTAAGATGGGGGAGAAAAGAACTGTTTCATAACAAGTGGAACCTCCTGATTCTTCAACCTCCCTTTCACCTTTAGGAAGCAGAAGTATTTTTACCGGGGTCGCCTGGATTGGGATGAGAACACATCAGCTGGGCGCTATGTTCGAGAGAACTGCAAACCGCTGCGGGTGAGCGGGGCTGGGAATAAATAATGCTCACCACCCAGGGCCCACTTCCTTAAGTTGGTTTGCCATTAGCAGAAAGTTAAGAAAGGAGGGGAGGAAAACTGAAAAACATCTTTGGTCAATAGAGGAGCTATAAGAGGGAGTGGTTTTTTGGAGGGAAGGAGGTTAGATAGCCATGTCTTTCTTGAGCCAACCAGAGATCAAAGCAATATCCTGGATTCTTCAGGTCAGACAGAAAAGAATAAACTACCTTTGAAGAGCTTACATTTTAATGAGGAGCTAAAGAAGATTTCATGAAGTTGACAAGGATATACAAGTAGAACTTTCAAAAAGTGTGGAGTAATTGTGCTAGTGGGAAGGTAGGTTGAGCTATATCAGAAACAGTGGTCACAGTGTGGTTGTCATAAGGTGGCATGCAAGATGGTTATGAGCAGAGCTTTGATTCTCCAAGATGGAAAGCTAGGGTCTTGAAGAACGCAGTTTGTAAGGCGTCCTGCCTCACCTTTTTCCTGCCCTCCACCACCAGCGGTATCTGACCTCAGAGGCAGAGGAACACCACCAGCTCTTCGATCTGATTGAAAGCATGCTAGAGTACGAACCTGCTAAACGGCTGACCTTGGGTGAAGCCCTTCAGCATTCTTTCTTTGCCCGCCTTCGGGCTGAGCCGCCCAACACCAAGTTGTGGGACTCCAGTCGGGATATCAGTCGGTGACAATCAGGCCCTGGGCCCCCCTGCATCTCTTAGAGCAGTGGGTGTCCAGTCCAGGACACTGGTGCTTTTTTATACAAGAAAACAAAGCAGGAGTGCACTCTTTCCTCCTGGCTTCCTATATATCTGTGAATATGTGAAATAATGTAAATATGAGAAAACCTGTACTTATGGCTTCAACCCCCACCTTGTATATAATGCCATTCCTTCTCACATTCTTCCCACCCTCACCTGCTCCCTCACATGGAGTTGGATGGGGGCAGAAGGAGGTAACCAGGTGGTATCTACCCCATGTTTTATAAGGAATTTTGTACAGTCTTTGTGAAATAAAATGAAGTGCTTCATCTGACCCCCATCCCTGGACTTTGAGGTTTGGGAATGTTGGGTTGGAGGGATGAGAAGATCAGCAACATTTCTCAGTTTAGGTATGAAGGGAGAATCCATCTTGCTCTCCTAAATTAACCAGAGCCAGGCCACCAGTTTGTCTTCATCATTGTAAGTTGTCTGGTGGTTCTGGGGTAGGGGTGGGCAGTGATAAGTAGAGTAACATTCCTTCAGGGTTGAATAGAAACGGGTTATAAGAGGTGGCACTTCCTCTGGTCTGGAATAATGAGGATTGGAAGAGAGGTCCTGTTGCTAGAGTCATTAAGCTGGGCACCAGGATAGAGCTAGAAACTGAAGAAGAAAGCCTGTTCAGCCGGGTTCTGGAGAACTTGTCACGGCGGGTAGAAGGTTCCCGTCGTACATCGCGAGACAGTGGGGAGGCCGGGAAGTTTGACGCGAGGCCTACCGGGAGATGTGGTTCGTTAGTGGGGAGAGGTCACGTGGGAAAGAAGCGGTACTTGGCTGCAGGACCCGGTTAGCGGTGTCACGTGGGGCGCCTCCGTGTTTCTTTTAGCCAAGGCGCAAGCGCAGGCCGCTGTTGCTGCGGGAATCTTTGAGACTCTTCCGGTCAGGACAACCAATCCGTGTGCAGAGACGCGGGTCCGAGCGAGTGGAGAGGAGGGAGCTGCGAAAGCTGCCGCGGCAGGGGCGTGTAGAGTTGGGGGCGGCTAAGGCCGCAGTTGCAGATATGGCTCAGAGCAGAGACGGCGGCAACCCGTTCGCTGAGCCCAACGAGCTTGATAACCCCTTTCAGGTGACTTGCGTCAGCCTCCTTTGGGCAGTTGGGTTGACTCCTTTAGGTTGTGGAGGGTCGGGCTAAGTTGTATTCCCATTCATGTCATTTGATCCTGAAAAGGTCCGCCACGTGGGATTGACGGTGACTCCAGACCAGTGAGCACCTTGGGGGGCGGGTCCTATCCCTGAAAGGAGCTGGTACTGGCAGTGTGGGGTGACTGATTTGGGGGCAAACAGCGTGGTCCCCTAAGATGTGCTTCTTAGAGCAACGGGTATTTTAGGAGACGTCCCTGGGAATTCCCCAGAAGATCTCCGGTACCAGCTGAGCCCCAAGTCTCTGTCCGCAGGACCCAGCCGTGATCCAGCACAGACCCAGTCCACAGTATGCTACACTTGACGTCTACAACCCTTTTGAGACCCGAGAGGTGAGCTTTTGGCACACAGTGGGGCAAGGGAGGGGAGGGGGTACCAATAGTCCCAATCTGTCTGGGACCAGGGGCCTTTTTTGCATGCAGTGGAAGGAAGAAGCATTGTGGTCTTAACTCCGTGAGACAGGCCATTCTGCCTTGGGATGCCTAATCCTTCTAGAAAACACCAGGCCAATGATCCATCTGGTTTGAGCTCTACAAATAAGCTGTAAGAGGACTTGGAGTCTGACAAAGTCTGAATCAAGGCTCTGTCTTAGAAGGCTTCTTTGAAGAAAAAAGGTGGAGCTGACTGGTGTTAGTGTGCAGTTAGAAAGTGGAACGAGGAGGGATAGATCTGTTTGTCCTAGTGAGTAAAGAATGGTAAGAGGTTTGAGAGGTTAGGGAGTTAGATGAAGACTTGGAGTCCTTGCTGAGGATTTGCATGTGAAGGATGATAAGGGCCACTGCAGGTTATCAGAGAGTTCTCTGACAAATTGAACATGAGAACTAACTTTTTACCAACTGGGGGCGGGGCTGCTGCCTTAGGTAATGAGTTCTGAGTCTAAAGGCCCATTCAAGCAGATTCCGTATTTCTGTGTTATGGAGGACCAGTTGATCCCTAAGATCTTTTTCAAACCCAACAGCCACCACCAGCCTATGAGCCTCCTGCCCCTGCTCTGTTGCCACCACCCTCGGCTCCTTCTTTGCAGCCCTCACGAAAGCTCAGTCCCCCAGAACCCAAGAATTATGGCTCCTACAGTACCCAGGTAAAGAAGGTGTGCAGGTGGGGGCTGGAGAGAAGAACCAGTCTTGGGGTCCAGGATTTTCAACTCCCTCTGCTCATACTGGGCAGGCCTCAGCTGCAGCAGCCACAGCTGAGCTGCTGAAGAAGCAGGAGGAGCTCAACCGGAAGGCAGAGGAGCTGGACCGGAGGGAGCGAGAACTGCAGCATGCCGCCCTAGGGGGCACAGCTAGTAAGTGGATCCTTGGTAGGGTGGGGTGAAGTGAGACGGGGGTGGCAGCGGGGGGGGGGGGGCTGGCAGTTTGGAAGAGCAATAAAATGACCTAAGAGCCTGGGCTCTGGAGCCAGACTGCTGAATTTGAATTTGTGTTCTATTTCTTACTAAATGTAGATCTTAGGCAAGTTATTTAATCTCTGGTTGCTTCAGTTTCCTTATTTGTAAAATGAGAATAATGTTTATACCTGTTTGACAGGATTGTTATGAGCGTTAAAGTCATTTAAGCAAGATAATTAACACAGTGCTTAGAAGTTGTACCTATCAGTAAATGTTGATTGTTAGTATTATTTTTGTTACTCTCCCTTGGACCTGAATCAGAGACAGAAGAGGGAGCCTGAGGAAGGAGGGATGGGGGAGTGATCCTCTTGTTTGTCTCTGCCTTACTTCTGGGCTCCCCCTGCTTTTTGTGTCTTACAGCGCGACAGAACAATTGGCCCCCGCTACCTTCTTTTTTCCCAGTCCAGCCCTGCTTTTTCCAGGACATCTCCATGGAGATCCCCCAAGAATTTCAGAAAACAGTATCTACCATGTACTACCTCTGGATGTGTGAGTAATGAAAAGACTTTTTGGAGGAAGAGTATGGATAGTAATATGTACATTTCCTGCCTGGAACTAGACAGTTTACCTCTCCTTGACATTTGAGTTTAAGGCCAACTTCTCCAGGAATCTTCCTGGAGTAGTCTTTTTATTGTATCTAGAGTTTATTCTCCAGCCTGCTAGCACATGTATGTTTTGGCTCCCCTTCCCCCTTTCCCTTGTCCTCATCGATAAACAAGTTCTGAATCCTTTAAATGTCTTTGCAAGGGGGGGTCACATGTGATGGAGATTTGTTTATTCTGTTTGCCCTGTTAAATTGAAGAGCCCATGAAGGCAGGGGCTACCTTTCTTATTTTGCCACATGTGGTAAGGATTGAGGTGGGTGGGGTACATGGGAAGAAGTCTTTTTGCTTCCCAGAAAGACCTGTCATCCTGTCCTTCTGCCCCTTAGGCAGCACTGTTGCTCTTCTCCTGAACTTCCTCGCTTGCCTGGCCAGCTTCTGTGTGGATACCAGCAATGGCTCAGGCTTTGGGCTTTCCATCCTCTGGGTCCTCCTTTTTACTCCCTGCTCCTTTGTCTGCTGGTACCGTCCCATGTACAAGGCTTTCCGGTAAGCAGGGCGTGAGGTGGGGGGAAGGGGGTCCTGGGATGGGCCCCACATGTGCTCCTCCAGCCCTGATTCTTTTCCCACCCTCCCTATTTTTGTGTCCTTGCAGGAGTGACAGTTCATTCAATTTCTTCGTTTTCTTCTTCGTTTTCTTCGTCCAGGATGTGGTTTTTGTGCTCCAGGCCATTGGCAATCCAGGTTGGGGGTTCAGGTCCGTGAGACTGCCATTCACTTTCATCCCTCCCTGCCCTGCTCTAGACCAAGCCTGCATTGGGTACTGGGGTAGTTGTTCAGAAAAAGGAAATGTGGTTTTTATCCTTGGGAGATGCTAGTTTAAGAGGAGAGACAAGGCATACTTCTGGGATAGAGAGCCAAGACAGAACTTCAGACAGGTATAAATGGAGCAAAGAAGGCTGCATGTGGTCAATCTGAGAAGGCTTCCTGGAGGACGAATACATAACCATGGTTGAAGAAGGCAAGGAGAGTCCTCAGTAAACGAAGGTCCATTTGGAGTGAGCTTAGCAAGTTAGAAACTAATGGTTTGGAAGCTGCGATTAAACTATGAGGAGAGGGGATATAGTTGGGATTGTAGTGTATGGAATGCTGCCAGACTGACAGAAGAGCTAGGCCTGGTGGCCACTAACTGATGGGATGAGTGGGAATGGTGCACATAGGCAACTGTAACCAGAGGAGAAACTGGGAGTACAAGATGCAGCTCTTCATTGCCACATACCTTTCTCTTCTTCAGTGGCTGGATCTCGGCTCTGGTGGTGCTACGTACCAATACGGCTGTAGCTGTGCTCATGCTGCTGGTTGCCCTGCTCTTCACTGGCATCGCTGTGCTGGGAATTGTGATGCTAAAACGGGTGAGGGACTGTGTAGATGGTGGGGCCAGGAGGGTGAGATCATGGGTCCCTAGAGGCCTGAGTAGAACATTCAGGGGGAACTGGGGAGGGCCAGGCTGATGGGCAGGTTCTCAGCTAATGGACCTCTGGGGTACATGTGTGCTGCGTGTGTGTGTGTGTGTCTGTATTGGGAGGGAGGGTCAGAGCCAAGAAGGAAAAGTGAGAGCAAGGTGGTGAATGGTGGTGATGTTGATAGGCTGGGGTGGGGAAACAGTGGCTGGAACGTGCTGTGATGTCTCTGCTCTCTACTTGTAGATCCACTCCCTATACCGCCGCACAGGTGCCAGCTTTCAAAAAGCCCAACAAGAATTTGCTGCTGGTGTCTTCTCCAACCCTGCAGTGCGAACTGCAGCTGCCAGTGCAGCTGCTGGGGCTGCTGAAAATGCCTTCCGGGCCCCATGAATCCTGGCTGGAATGCCCTGGCCCCGCCACTTGAGGGAGCCAACTTAGCCCCCATTCCTGGGGTCTCTGGGACTTGGAGAGGCATCACTACTTGATGTGCCTTCTCTAGTGCCCTCAATCCCAAGTCCTTGACTTCTGAGCCTGACTCGGGTGCAAGGAGCTCACTGTGACCCTAGTCACTGCTCACCACCCCATCCCAGTGAGGCCACACTGCTACCACTTTTCACAGCACCCCAAACCACCTTCCCTCTGCTATGCCAAGGCTGTTGCTTCGGTTATTTAAATAAAAGGAAAGTGGAACTAGAACTCAAGGTCCCATTTTCATGATTTTTGTTAGGAATTGGGTCTCATGGAAGAGAGGGTGGAGGGAACCGGAGTGAAGCAGAATGTTTACTCCTGAGGTTAGTGTAAACTGAGCTGACGGGGCTGGGGCGGTAGAGCCCGGTGGCTGGCACAGAAAGAGGGAGGGAAATCCACGGAAGGGCGTGGAAACGGAGCCGCCAGGGAGCCCTGCTCCCCACCCCGCTCCACTAATAACGCTGGGAAGAACTGCTGCCTCTTCCGGGAACGCCGTGGGCCCAGGGGCCTGCGAGGCTGAGTGCGGCTCAAGTGGGTGCCAGACACCGTCCTTAACAGCTTTGGCCTGGGTCGAGGGAAAGAAAGGATTTAGAGGAGCACTCAGCGACTGGCAGAGAAGGCCGGCTCACCCCGCCCCTTCCC
>PVKY010000749.1:0-41024 GCA_004027775.1 Bradypus variegatus
TTCATGACTGGCCCCCGGAGCAGTGCCCCAGCGTAGGGAGTCCCGCTACCCGGAGGCGGCTCGGCACGGTCTCCCACCCCTCGACTTCCGGAGACTTTGGAGCGCTGTGCCCCCGGACTACAATTCCCGGCGTACCCCGGGCTCAAGGAGCCTAACCGCACTGGCTGCCCTCCTGGGGAGTATCGGGAAAGGAGCACGGCATCCAGTGGCTACACTAAAGATGGCGTCGCAGCGGAGCGATGACGCCAGAAAGATGGCTGATGCGGCGGGCGCCGTTACTGATACCAAACGTGCTTAGAGATTTGAAGCCACAAAAAGGCTCCCTGCCGCCTTCAGAGATTCCAAGTCTCTTGGCGAGGGGTCCCCTTTTTTTCTGCCTCTCTAAATAACAGCGGATTAGCTGGTGCGCGACCACGGATAGAGGCAACGTCGCGGGTTGTTGACGTCCCAACTAAGCTTGACGGCGCCGAAGCGGTTTCCAATGAGAACCTTTAGAAAATCTTTATTCTAAGAAAGGGAAGGAGCCGGGAGACACTCCAACTGCCCTGGAAGAAGCCAGTTTTGTCTGGCAAAGTTCTCGGTTCAAGCGGCTTGCGACTGCGACCTAACGGTCCCTTACCCTATGTTGCCAGGACACTGCGCTTGCGCGACCTTCTGTCAAACGCGCTGACGGAGGCCGACAGGAAAAAAGGCGGGAGCCGCCAATCCCAGGTGGAGGAAAATGGCGCGGGAGAGCGAGATGCAGGAATTCACCCGTAACCTCTTCCGAGGCGGCCCCGACCTCAGGTGCATTGGGGTTGGAGTTGGGGCTGGAAAGGGCAGGGGGCGGGACGAGAACTCCCTCTTGACACCATGTACCCGCAGCACGCTCACTCACTCCATCGTGCGGCGGAGGTTTTTGGCTCACACAGGCCGCGACCATCTGGAACTTGAGGAGAAGCAGGCGCTGAAGCGGCTAGTGGAGGAGGAGCTACTGAAGATGCAGGTGTGGGCACGAGCCTGGGCCGCGCACGCGGGGTTTGTTGTCGAGGAGGAGTCTGAGGTGAATACCACCTGGGTACACGTTTTGCCCCCTTGATGTCTACACAGGTGGATGAAGCAGGAACCAAGGAGAAGCTAGACCTTAGGAAGGTGAAGAGGCCTCCCACTCCCTGCAGCGATCCAGAGAGAAAAAGGTTCCGCTTCAATTCAGACTCAGGTTAGTACTTCCTCCGTGCTGTCAGCACCTTCTGCATTGTTGGTTCATTCAAAAGGTATTTATTGAGCAGGTACTATGTCCTTAGGTATGAGGTGATGGGGCAAGCCAATGAGAGTTAGGAACCAGGAACTGGATGGACTGCTGCCCTTCCCTCCACCTGTCAGAGCAGGGTTGGAGGCAACCTATCCCAAGTGGAGAAACCTGTCCTAACAGTTCTTACTCTCCATATTCCAGAGCCCAACTCCACAGCCTCCAGTCCAGAGTGCCTTGGGCCCCCTGCAAAGAATGGGATGGCAGCAGCAGAAGTCAGCTCAGCCGAGGAGGAGAGTACAAGGCGAGCCTCAACGAAAGCAATTGAGAGCAGTGATGAGGACGAACAGCAGAGGGATCCAACTGCAAAGGCAGGATTAGAGCAGGAGGTGGTGAAGGAGAACAGTGAGGAGGAGGAGGGCTCTGCCAGGAGTAATGTCTGGGAGGAAGAGACCAGCGAGGAAGAGGAGGAGAAAAGGGAGGAGTTGAAGGGCAGGACTCCAAAGAAAACTGTGACAAGGAACAAACAGCTGCAAGGCAAGGCTTCAGCCAGTAGGAAGCAGGTCAGGGAGGAGACTGAGGACAATGAGGAGGAACCTGCCCAGAGGGCAGGAAAGAAGGGGGAGGGAAAGCAAAGTGCTAAAAGCCACCAGGAAAATAAAAAAGAGAGTGAGGAGGAGGAGGAGACCCCAACCAAGAAGGAAGAGAACAAAGAGGAGGAGGAGGAGGAGGAGGAAGAGGACTGGAAACCCAGAGCCAGGAGTAATGGAGGGAAAAGGCCAGCTCAGGAGAGGAGCTGTCAGCAGAAAAGCAGGGTGGGGAAGCTGATGGGAGACTTGGGGGGAGGGAAAGAAAAAGAGGCAACACACAGTGGGGATGACAGCAACGGAGATGAAAAACCCCTGGTGCGGAGGAAGAGCAAGGAAGGGACCCAGTGCAACAGCAGGAAAAGGAAGAGTGGAAGCAGCGAGGAGGATGGAGAAGACAGCTGGAGAGAGGTGGAACCAACTGCAAAAGGTACTAGAAAGGCAGTCAAAGCTGGCACTGTCATCGGTGAGGAGAGTGACTTGGAGAGGGAGGTGAGTGATAGTGAGGCAGGGGACAAGGCCAAGGAGAGGAAGAATCGCTCTTCCAAGAAGAGCTCCAAGAAAGGCAGGACACGAAGCTCTTCTTCCTCCTCATCAGATGGAAGTGCAGAGCCCAAAGGTGGGAAGGTAAGGGTGAGGATGGGGGTGGGAGTCTGGTATCAGGGAAAAGGGAAACCTTGACACAGGTCCAGCAGGCTCAGCCTTCAGCTGCTCTTTCCTTGCCAGACTGATTCTGGTCGCCATGGTGAGGACCATCCAGCTGTAGTGAGGCTAAAGCGCTACATCCGGGCCTGCGGTGTCCATCGCAACTACAAGAAGCTGCTGGGCTCCTGTCGCTCACACAAGGAGCGCCTGAGTGTCCTCCGGGCAGAGCTGGAAGCTCTGGGCATGAAGGGTGAGGCTAGCTGTGACCCGGGGGCTGCAGGGGTGGCCCTGGCTTCAGGGGAGAGAGGATCGCTATCCCTTTCTGCCCTAGGTAACCCTTCCCTGGAGAAGTGTCGGGCCCTGAAAGAGCAGCGGGAGGAGGCAGCCGAGGTGGCCTCCTTGGATGTTGCCAACATCATCAGCAGTTCAGGTGAGGGGCTTCCTCTCACTTTCTCAGCAGATGGGGCTTGGGCTTTCTTAGACAACTATCTCCCGTTTCTCCTTTGCCCCAGGCCGGCCACGAAGACGCACAGCCTGGAACCCTTCAAGAGAAGTAGCCCCTCCAGGGGAGCTATACCGCAGGACCCTAGACTCAGAGGAAGAGCTGCCCCACCCCCCACCCCCAGACTGGTCACACATGCGTGGCATCATCAGTAGCGACGGCGAGAGTAACTGAGCTCCCCCCGCCCCCAGATTTGCCCACTTGAACAGAGTGCCTGCACGTAGTGGAAGCAGCTTTCTCTGGAGGAGACTTGTAGCCAGCCCCCAGAGACACAAGTTATTGGGACCCTATTTTTTGGCTTCACGTTCTCAGTTTAAGGTATTTACAGGGGCTTATTTCTTTAAAACTTAATAAAGGAGTGTTTGTAGTTGTCTCATCAAAACTGGTCCCACACTCTCACCCCCTGTCCCCTGGGCCAGGACTTCAGTTGTCCAGACTTCTAGGTTGTCCAGGGAAGTCTAGTCTCCAACTTTGCCTTCTAGTCTGCCACAGGGCCACATCCAAGGAGGGCGTGCCCCCCTGCTCTGCAGCCTGCCCAGGGGGCTCTCTTAATGACCCTGTCTTTGGCTCTAAAGACCTATTGCCTAGCTGAGAGGAGGCTCTGAGTAACTGGCCTTAGGAGGTGTGTGAGGCACACACGGCTTGGAGGCAGCTAGTGCTTATGTCTTCCTTTCCCCTCCTTTGGGAAACAGCCCCTCAGCTCACAGGCTGACTCCTTACAGCCTAAAAGGAGTGATGCAGGACCTTGACTTGACCAGGCAGAGCTCCCGATGCCCCTGGCCACAAATAGAGCAGCTGGGAAGTTGCCTCAGGACCTTGCCGGAGCTCTTTGTTGAGGCTGCTGGTAAGATGGAAGCTCAGAGTTGCCAGGTGCCTGTGCATAAGTGAATCTTCAAAGCCAAAGTTTCAAAGGAAAGCAGGGGAACTAAAGGTCAAGAGGTTGACGACCTCCATTGAGGCCCTGGGTCCAGTTATGTGTGAAGTCAACAAAATCACTGAATTATACATGGCCCAACAAATTCTCTTTTTAAATACAAGTAAACTATCACTTGCCATTGAAACCGTCCTTAGTACACAACTTAGACAGAAAGGGAGAGTCCTGGGGTCTGTTAGAATAACCAACAGTTTATTAAAAGCTTGCCCTGGGCCTCTGTGCCAGCCCCATAAACTGAGGGGGCTCCTATGCCTGCCCCAGGCTCAGGAGCAGTCACTTCCAAGGTCCTTCCTTGTTCCCCTGCCCCAGCCCTGATCCCAATTAAAAAAAAAAATAAAATAAAGGACAAGACGGCACAGGACGTCAGATAGTAACAGGGGAATGGAGAGACCCAGGCATCATGACCGCAAGACCCCATCCTGATTCTTCTTTCCCATGAAGTCCTCCTCCTCCCGTTCTCCCTGCCCTGGGCCGCAGACCCGCTCTGCTGGGTCCCAGACCCGGGGGCCCTGGCATCCCCAGTTCATGGCCCCAGTGCAGGGGATAGTATAGTTCTCTGAATATAATATATCTAGACCCACCCTTCCCCGCCCCCAGGGGACCAGATGAATAGTTGACTCGCGCACCTCCCTCCTTTCCCAAGGCTGTGATGGAGGGAGATCCTGGCACCATGGTAGGGAGGCACCTATGCCCAAGCTGATCCTGGGCCCTGGCCAGCCCCAAGAAACTCATGAGATGAGGAGGTCTGAGAGGAGCTGGAGCCGACATTCCGCCCCCCACTCTTGAGTGGGCCTCAAGCTTCTGCCCTCTGGGACTAGACTCCACCCACCCTACCCCTGCCCCATCCATCCACTCATCCACCCTGCACTTCAGGAATAGAAGTGGGAAGAACCATTGAGGATGTGGGAAGCGACACTGGTGCTGCGGCTCAGAGGCCCAGGCATGGCGGCAGCGGGCGGGCCCACGTTCTCACTGCCACTGCCCCCTGAGGCTGCCCGCCGTAGGGGCTGGGGGCTGTTTCTTAGCAGCAGCAAAGCTCCACCACGGGGTGCCCCGCTCTGTGCTGGAGGCCCCAGCCAGTTTGGGGGACCCGGCGGAGCCAGCAGAGAGGGCTGACGCCAGGCTGGGGGGGGCATGCCTGGTGGGGGCGGGCCGTGGCTCCAGTGTGCCCCTGAACGGGGAACAGGACGGGAGGGCCAGGCAGGGGCCGGGGGTGGAGCAGGGTAGCCCTGGGCAGCAGCCTCGGCCGGGATGCCCCCCAGAGCCATGCTGGAGAAGCCCAGCCTCATGCTCTCAGCATCGAAGGCCTCGATCTCACGGGCCTGCCGCTCGAGCAAACTCCGGATTCGCTCAGAGCGCCCTGTCTGCAGGGCCAGCAGCTCCTCTTCCACCTGGGGCACCCAGAACAGAGATCAGCGAGTCCATGGGTGAGGAATCTGCCCTCCCTACCCCATCCTGGAGGCCAAGACCCCTTACCCGCTGCTCCAGGAGTGCCCGCCTTAGAGCTACTCTCTGCTCCAGCTCCCGTAGCTCCCTCTCATGTTGACTCTCTGTACGGATCTTGATCTTGCTCTGGTAAGCGTTGAGCA
Organism: Bradypus variegatus; assembly: GCA_004027775.1. Classification (NCBI taxonomy): domain Eukaryota; kingdom Metazoa; phylum Chordata; class Mammalia; order Pilosa; family Bradypodidae; genus Bradypus; species Bradypus variegatus. Next base: position 5,486 of record PVKY010000749.1, read on the forward strand.
GCTCCAGCTCCTGTTGAAGCTGCTGCCGAAGGGCCTGGAATTCTGCCTCTTGGGTCTCATCAAGCCGCAGCTGGAGAAAAGGAAGAAAATGGTTGCGGGGACCGCCCCCCCCCTGCCAACTCCCACAATCCACCCCTGCCCCAGGTAGGCCTGGGCCCTTAGGTTTCAAGAAGCTCCAGTCTCAGCATCTCTCCCAATTAAAGATGCTGGCACCCTGTGACACAGCAATTACACTCCCAGGAATTTGTCGCCCAATTATGCCTGCAACGTGTGTGATGCTCATGAAGTCGCCTAATAGTAAAATACTGGAAACAACCTAAACACTCACCAGTACAGAGCTGATGAAAGGAATTATGCTACATCTATACCATGGAAAACTATGAGATACAAGTACTGATATGGAAAGATGTCCAAGGAATATTAAGTGGCAATAGGAAGTTAGAAAACAGTGTGTAGACTGATTTCACTCTTGTTAAAAGTTTTATATAATGTGCCAAAGATGCATAGGGAAAAATCTAGACAACACAGTTAATTGTTAACAAGAGTCACCTCTAAGAGGGGATGTGATTAAGGGAGAATGGCAAGAAGGGGAAACACTTTGATTTTTCAGTTTTGCACTGTATGTATGTGTAACCACCCCCAGTGCTGTGTCTGATCCCTTTTAGAACAGCCACCTTCAAATTGGCTGAGGACCATAATCACTTTGACTGTGCCAAGTCACATGTTAAACAAACTCAGGTTCTTGGTAGAGAGTAGGTAGGCTGCCTTTGTCAGCCCTTTAAGAAAATACTAAGAGTTAATGATAAACTCATTGTAGAGAATACTGTCAGCAGGAGAAAATCTTGTTTCCCAAGTACAAAATGCCCCATCTCTGTCCACACCCCCACCTTCCACTGCCCACGACTAAGCGGAGTGTATGGAGGCCGCGCTCCAGCACGCTCCCTCCCTGGGCCCCGGCCTCACCGCCTGCGAGCTGAGCATCTCTGAGATGGACTGGTCGTACTGCTCAGCCAGGATTGCCAGCTTGCGGGTCTGTTCCTCCTTGAGCCGCTTAAGGAGGCTCTTGTGCTGAGCTTTGGGCGTGGTCTCCAGCAAGTGTGCCCGCAGAGCCTTGTACTGCCGGGTCTGGATCTTGCACGTCTCCTGGAACTGCTTCTTGATCTGCAGCTCCTTCGACTATGCAGTGGACGGACCAAGGGGAGATGGGGGTGGAGGGAAGGAAGAGGAGGAGGAACAACCAGGGGAGAGGGGGAGAAGAGAGAGAGGAGAGGAGACAGAAGCAGAGACAGGGAAGGGAGAGAAACAGAAAACATGTTAGACAGAGGGGGCGGGGGGAGCTGTATACAGACAGTCATGGAGAGATGGGATTGTGTTGAGAGATCAGGAAGGCTCTCGATGGGTGAGAGATACACAGAAAACAAGACAGGTTCCAAGAGCATGTTCACAGAGCTATGTGGAAAATCCACAAGAGCATCCGAAAGCGTGTTCACAGACAGGGAACTGAGAATCTCTGTATGGAGTACTGTGTGCACACAAGAAGCTTTGAACATGCAAAGAGGGAGATAATATGACCTAGAGATAGAAGAGTGTGAGCAAATATAAGAAAGTGCAAGAATGAGAAAACCAGTCACACCAAACACCCATGGAAGAAAGCAACACAACTGAAGAAAGACAAGAGACAGTCCCAGGTTCGGCACCTCAGGGAGGGAGGGAGGGAAGGGGGAAGCACCAAGCTGAGAAATGGTAAGAAGGGACTGTCCCATCTTGGGCCACGTTAAGAGAAAGGGGCAAGGGAAGTGCCCAGAAAGGGCCCAACAAGTTCAATGGGCCAACAGCTGCCACCCTGACCAGATCCATCTTCCAGCCCAGCCCCTGACACACAGCTCCGATCCCAGGCCCCAACCCGTCCCGTTCCCACTGCCCCCACATTCTCTGCCTGGCATGCCAAACAGCCTGCCCCACACTGGGGAGGGTTTACAGTCTCATCTCCCAACCCTCTAGGATAATGCCCAATGCCAGGAGAGAAATTCAGCTCCCAAACAAAAGGGAACTGTGTAAGGAACCAGTTGGGAGAAAAGGCTGGGACTGAGGAGAGAAAAGGCCCCAGAACCTAACGGGCTCTGGAAGGAACCCACAGGCATGGGAGCTGTGGGACCAAGAAGTTCTGTGGATGCCCACCATGGGCCCAGACCCCAGAGCTGGTGGAGGTCGTGGCGCCACGAAGCTAGGAAGGCAGAGAGAATGATACTGAGGAGTCAAAGGAGATGAGATAACGCAGATGAAGAGGTCATGAACTGGGGGCCAAGGGTCCAGACTGGGGGCATCCAGGGAGGCTGGGCGGCAGGACAAAGCAGACAGAGGCAGCCTGGGCCAAAGGTACAGTTCCGCTCAGATATTTTATTTGTGTTTATCTTTTTCTTTTTTTTTTTTTTTTGGTGGGGGGAGGGGGACAGGTTGGAAGGGAGACAGAAAAACAAAATCAAAGAAGAGGAAACAAAACCACATGACTCCCCCCACCCGGCCACCCCTGACCCCAGGCCGAGTCGATGAGGGTGAGGATGAGCACACACAGTGGGGGACAGCAATAACTTAGGGTGGGAGCAGCATCGGGAGGACACAAGGCGAACTTCCAGACCCTGCGGTGGGGGAGGTGGCCTGTCTAGAGGTCTGAATGGGTCAGGGTGGGGAAGCATACTGAGGAAGGAGGGGTGGGAGGAGAGGATCGGGTGCTGGAGACACTTCACTTAGTAGTGGGAGAGATAAAGTGCTCAATGCTCTGGGTCTGGGCGGGGGAAGGGCTGGAGTTGGTCACCTCCAAGGAGGCAGGGCCCGGGACTGGCGAGTTCGGGACCTCCGCCCAGCTAGAGTCCCTGGAAGTGACTGGCGAGAGGTAGAGGGCCCCAGCCTGCGCTGGCTGCGTGGCAGCAGCCGAGGGATGCGGCTGGGCCGTTCACCCCGAAGCAGGCCCCAGCTGGCCAGTGTGTGGATGGCCCAGGGGGGCAAGTGGGAGGCTAGGCCCTGGCTGGCCCTTGCCAGGCGCCAGTTCCAGCCCTTGCACAGGATCCAAACCTTTGCCAACAGGGCTAATGGGTGTCGGGCAGTGCGGGGATGACCCCGCCGGGGCCCTGGGACAGGGAGACGACTGCGGAAGCCATCCTTGTTGGTCTTGGGGTAGAGTGCAAACAGGCCCCGGTCCCCCACAGCCCCACAGCCCTGTAGGGCCCGGAAGGCCAAGGGTGACAGGCGTAGCAGAACCCGCAACCAGAGTCGAGAGATGCCCCGGCGCATCCGGGGGCCCTGTTGCCGCACCCATCTGCCCCCAGCTGCCACAGCCGCCAGTGGTAGAACCAGACCTGGCCAGGCCAGGAGCCAGGCAGCCCCAAGGCCCAGAGGCACACCCATAAGGCCCCTGCGCCAGCTCAGGCCCAGGACTGCCCCTAATGCAGTGCCCTGGGCTAGGAATAGGAACAGACTGGGGGGCAGGTGCAGAGCAGTACAAAGAAGTAGGTAGGAGGCCCCCAGGCCTACTAGACCCACCTCAAGGGCCAGCAGTGCCGCCTGCAGGCCACCCCCACCCTGGGCCGCCAGCAGTGGAAGCAGCAGCAGCAGTAGTAGGGGCAGGAGGCCCGAAGAAGACCCCACTGCAAAGGAGAGACCGGCCAGGAGGCCGTGGGACAGGAGGCCAGGGAGCTGGCTAGCAGGGCCAGGCCTCAGGTGTGTTGGAGGAGGTTCAGGGGGGATGTCTGGGGAGGGGCAGCCATCCCCAGGATCCCTGGGGGTTCCAATTGGAGCCCCTTCCTCCTCTTCCTCCTCCTCCTCAGGCACTGGGGTCAGAGGTGGGCTCTGGACCCAGGCAAGCTCAAACTCCTCATCCAGGGGATTCCCATCCTCCTTACCCCACAACTTCCACACCCCAGCCGCCTCCTGGCCCACAATGCTCCGCTCCTGGGGTGCCAGGGATGGGACTCGAAGCTCCTCTGTCTCCTCCCTGGGTAGACCCCAAACTTCTTCCTCTCCTAGGCTTCTATGTTCTTGTGGACTGGGACTAGGGGTTCCTGATTCTTCCCCCACAATCCTCCGTTCCTCTGGCTCCAAGGTGGCCCCTTCCTTTCCCAGAATCCTTCTCTCTGGAACTGCTTCCTCCTCCTCTCCCAGCATGCTTTGGTCCAGGACTGCCTCCTGGCCAGCTGAGCAGGGTTGCTCTTCTCTAAGGGTGCCTGTGCTGGGTGGTCCCAGAGTCCCAGGAATGGGGAGTGGGAGGCCTGGGGGGCGCTGGCCTGCACGTACTTTGAGGCTCTTGGGCTGCTGGCGAACCTGGGCCGCGTGCTTCTGCCGCAACTCCTGCTCACGCCGCTTGTTGTACTCCAGCTGGTTGCCCAGCTCCGTCTGGTGCTGCAGGCGGGTGAGCTCAGCCCGCGTGCGCTGCACAGCCTGGAGCTGCCGGAGCTCCAGTTCCCGTGTGGCCTCATGCTGCCGCAGCAGCAATGCGCACTCCAAGTCCTTCTGAGTCTGTTTCTTATTCAAGTCCTGAGGCAGAAGGGAGGCAGGGCCCAGGGTCAGGGAGCTTTGTTGGTGTCAAGAAAGAGAAAGCCCCAGGACCTCTTGGCAGAGGGAGCGCGGGTATGGGAGGGCAGATGAAGGGTATAAGGGAGCCCTTAGCTCCTGGCTGGCCTGGGAACAGAGAGGCCTAAGAAAACTTTAGTAGGGGTGTGTAGGGATGGGAAGCACAAGGGTGTTGAAGAGAAACTGAGTTAAAACTCAAATGAGGACAGAGGAGAAAGAAAACTACAAGTGAAGCAAAAGGAAAAGGGGAGGTGCCTGGGATTGTGAACAGAGCAGGAGGAGAGTAGGGGACAGGGTGGCCTACCTCTCGCAGCAGGTCCTGGTCCAGACTGTGGCGAGCCAGCAGCATCTTACGCTTGTACTGACGACACTGCAATTCAAAGTACTGGCGCTGTCGCCGCAACAAACCTGCCTCCTCCTCTGCCTGGCACTGTTGTAGCTGCTCCTTCTGCCGCAGAAGCCACTCGGCCTTTTCCCGCTTGGGTGTGCTAGGGTTCTCCTGGAGCTCCTAGGCCAGGGCAGTGAGGAGGGCAGGGAAATCAGGGCCTGCCTCGCCTACCACCAGCCCCGCCCACTGCTGCAGCCCTATCCTACCTCCTTGAGCTGCTCCTTCCGAAGTTTATAGGTTCGTTTCTGTGCCTCCAGCAGGGCAGCCAGCTCCTTCTTCTGCTGCCCAAGGATGTGCTGTTGGAACTTACGCTCCTCAGCTTGGGCAGCCCGCGCTTCCTTCTCACCGATGGCCTGGTGACGCCGTGCCAGCTTTTCCGCCTCAGCTCCAAAGCCAGCACGCTGTGCCTCAAGCTCCCGTTGCAGTCGTGCACCGTGCTCCTCCCGTTCACCCCTCAGACGAGACTCCAGGGCCAGCAGCTGCTTCTGGTGCTGTCGTCGCATCCGCTTATAGCCGCTCAGCTGCTCCCGCAGGGCTGAGTCCTGCTCATGCTCCTGGATCTGACGGCTCACCTGGGGTGGAGGAGGTGACGTCATGCTCCAAGGGGAAGAGCATGGGTTTCAGACTCAGGCGGAGTAAAATTTAATTTTCATTTGGTACTTTCCTTACTTTGTGACCATAAAGCAAACCCTTAACCTTTCTGAGCCTGTTTCCTCAACTGGATAATGCAGGCATTATCTACTTCACAGGTTGGTAGGATCAAATGAGGTGATAAAAGGTACCGAGCATAGGGCCTGGCACAAAAGGAGAAAACAATTCAGATTAGTTCAAAAGAGCAGAGAAATCAGATACCTGGGCTCAAATCCTAACTCTGCCCCTTACTTGCCATGTGGTTTCAGGTCAGTTAAGTTCTTAAGCCTCAGCTCCTTCATCTGTTAATGGCGCAGTACTATCTCCTCATTTAGGGCTGTGTAGATTGTTTGATACATATGCAAAAATGTCCACAACACTCCCCTGAACCAAGTGTTGGCTTTCTTGCCCTTCAGCGAACACTGAGGACCCATTATTTCCCAGGTACTGAGCTAGGCTCTGGGCCAGTCTCTGGGCCATTAGATGCTAGAATAGCAACAACACTGGGCCTGGACATCCTCTCACCCTGGGTTTGATCTCAGGTCGCATCCCAACTGGCTATGTCAGTGGCTCTCTAAGTAGATGAGGTGGCTGAGCTGCCGGAAGTCAAAGACCCCTCTGCAAAGTACCACAAAGCATCAAGCACCACAGGATTTGATGAGCTGTCCTGGCAGAATAAGCCGCCACAAGCAGAGGCCTCAAGAATCAGACTAGAGCCAACCAGTGGCTTCTACAGGGACAGTCAGTGCTCAAATGCAGCGGAGTTGGAATGTGATCCAAAGGGTTACTGAAAGTTTGGATGCAAATCACATTTTGTGAAAATTCTAACCATTTTTTCCCCCTGTGAATTAAGACTGCCATGACTTATTTTAGGACAGGACTGAGGACCTGCTTACAGAGTTTCAAAGACACCAAAGGGGCTTGGGCAAGCAACCTCTCTGAGCTACAGCTGCCACATCTCTCAAATGGGATGTACCCTCTCCTTCCCAGGCAACTAAAGGATTTGCTAAAGGCTTGTGTTGGGCCTGAGAGCCAATCAGTGGGACCAGGCAGATACCTGAATACCACCCCTGCCCTCCAGGGGTGCAGACTCCATCAGAGCCAATAAAACACTGTTGTGACCACTATGATACAGGATGTGACACACCTGACTAGCCAGAGCCTGGAGAGGACTCAGTTCATGTTATTTAAGCCAGGCCACAAAAAAATGGATTGTTTGCCAACCTAGGAGCAGCCAGCTTGGGCAATGGGACCAAAACAGTGTGTAGAGGGAGAGATGGGAGGGTCAAGGTAAGGAGAAGGTGAGAACCAGGAATAGAAAATGAGGGTGGAACTTGGACTTATGCGCCAACAGGGAGAAAATCAATTCTGGAGTTAGGAAAGAGCGTTAGGCATCCAAATGTGCTAGGAAGACAGATGGTGAGCAGGCAGAGTGGGGATGGCTGCACTTACCAGGGAGGCAGTACGGATGGTGGCAAAGTGGTCCCGGTTGCGACAGTATGCCCGGCGGCGGGCCGAAGAGGTGGTGGAGGTGGGAGCTGGGGCTGCAGGCAGCTGGAGAGGGCCTGGGGTCATCTCTGGCTGGTAGGGGTCATCATACAGGTTGTCAGAGCCCTAGAGGAAGGGAAGGTGGAAGGGATGCCCAAGTCTCAGAGGTCAATGAGCCCAAAGGGAGGTGCAGTCATTCTTTGGGGAGAAGCAGTCAGGCTCTGGGAGGGAGAGCAGGGAACCCAGGTGATTCTAGAGCTTGGGCCTGGCCACCTGCCTCTGATAGGCCCACTCAGGGTGAACTGCATACCGGCAACCGGTGGATGATGGAGCTGTGGGAGGTGACTGTGTGCTCCCCCTCCTGCATCATAGCCATCTCCCGGGCTTCAGGACCTTCTTCTTCCTCCTCCTCCTCTTCCTCTTCTTCTTCTTCTTCCTCATTGTCTGAGGCATCTGCTAGGCTATTCACAGAGCTGCTCTGGCTGGAAGCACTGATGGACATGCTGGGTACTGAGTGGCTACTCTCCAGACTGGTCAGCGTCCCGGCCCGGTGCATGTAGGGTTCTGTCTCCTGTGGACAGGTGCAGGCTATTGGGCAGGGACAATGGGAGTGTGCATGGAGGTAGCACAAGCAGACAGAGGATGTGAGGAAGAGTGGGGAATGGGGGACCAAGCAGCTCCTGGGAGGCAAGCACAGCATGCAGGTAAAACAGGAAAGTGGGGCAAACTGGGTCACCTCTTCTTCCTCTGGGGCCTCAGCGCCGGGACCATTGGGTGCCTCTTGGAACAGTATCTTCTTCATCTTGCGGTACTGCAGGTTGTCCAGCTCCCGCACAGCATCCTTGGTCCGCTGGATTAGGTCCATGATGACTGTGGGTGGCCGCTCCCGGAGCACAAAGCGGTGCTGGGGGAAGAGAAGACTGAGGCCTGTTGCGAAATGCCCCGGCCCCCACCCAACAACCCACGGGGTCTTAGCATTCCCTCAGGCCTGAGGCACTCCCCTGGGGCCCACGCCCACAACGAGCTGCTGCTGGCCTTATCCCAACTCTCCACTCATAATAGTTTCTCCACCACCCCATCTCTACTCCCTAGATAATCCGTTTCTCTACGTATGGCTGACAGGCAAGAGCAGCCAGGAGATTTGAGTTCTAGTCCAGGTCCTCCACCAAATTGCTATGTGACCTTGGACATGTCACAAGGCCTCTCTGGGCCTAAGGTATCCCACAGTTATAAAACAAGTAGATCCAACTAGACAATCTAAGACAGTTTCCAACTGCGGCTCCTTAGGACCCCATGGTGACAAAGCTAATGGGGGCCCCTCTATTTCTGGTAACTCAAAAAACACCTAAGGGAAATCATACATTTACCCATGGTAAGGCTACACAGGCTTTTGGCTTGAATTACATCAGATCAGTGTGGTAACCCTGGTTATCTCATGCTGACCAGAAGCTCTGGCTGGCAATTACATACATATTTGATTAACAAAAGATGGGAAAACAAAGTATTACTTAATAAATTAAGGCAGTCTAATAGACAAAAACTTGCAAAACACAGAGTCCATTGGGTACTGGTAAGGGGGTGGGAATTCTTAAATTAAGCTCTTGGAGAAAGAATTGGGGACCAACAGTTTCACTGAGGGGCTTCTTGTGGCTTTAACAAGCTACAGTTCTAGGAGGAGAAACTAGGTCTGTGAACTCTCACCTTCAGAAGAACCTCTGAGGTTGGTCTGTCTTGAGGGATTTTCTGAAGACAGGAGTCAACAAAATTCCGGAAGTACTCAGACCTGGAAGTCACAGCGGGAAGAGGGGTGTGGGGCATGAGCCAGGCATGCTCTAACCCCTGCGCCCAGCAATCTCAGTCCTTACCAGTGTCCTGACTGGAGCACGGGGGACTCATTCTGTGCAATGTGGTATAAGGCACTCATCGCATTCATGTTGAACAGCGGCGGCTTCCGTTCCGCTGCCAAGAAAGGTCAAGGGAGAGAGGGTAAGAGGCGGCAGGTAGGCAGGAGACAGGAATGGAAATCAGAAGACCTGGGTTCAAACCCCACTTCCCTGACTTCCTTGCTGCATGACCTTGAGCAATTCCCATAATCATACTGAGAGTCAATTAATTCCCTCCTCTGTAAAATTCAACACCCATTCTCCCCACTGCAAACTGGAGTGGAATTAGAAGAAAATCACATAAAAAAGCACTTGATAAACTGTTGTTATTCAGAGAGCCAAAGACAGATCCTGCTCTCAAGGATCTTCCGGTCTAAAAGGGAAGATTAAATAGGACTGAACAAATAAAATCAAGTTTCAAGTGTTCGCTGGCATAAAAGGGAGACTGGTAAATGGCTGGAAAACTGAGGGCATGGGGTGGGCCAACAAGCTGGTCCATTTGCAGGAGATTCAGAGAAGAACTGAGATTAGAATTTCTGAGCCAGGAGGCTCCTGAAGCCCAGGCACATGTTTTGTTTTATGTTTTTGGCCTAAGCAGTGATTTTTTTTTAATTGGCTGACAACAATAATAATCAAATAATAACAATCTAAATTTCTAGTTTCTCTTTAAAAATTAGATCTGGTGAAAGTTCCTGCGTTCCTACATAAGAAATTATGCTAAACCTAGCAACAGTGGCCCTCTTTACATGGGAACAACAACCTTGGGTTTGCCACAGCCTCTTCCATCCCCTAGTGCCCTCTATCAGTTGCCACTCATAATTGGGCTATGCACCCCTGTTGCTACCAAAACTGGGCATGAAATAAATCTAGATTTTTCTTGTATCTGGACTCCTTCACATAATTCCATGACCTGCCTGGCTCTTGCCTTAAGTGGTAAATGTGGACACATGGAGACAGGGAAAAGGCTTGTCCAAATCTCTCACGTCAGGCAGAGGACACGATACAAACCAAGGCAAGGAGGTGGGGACATTCACAGCACAGACAGAGCTTGTGAAGGGAGCTCACAAAGGGGAAAGCCAGCCTCAAGAAAGCAGAGCCTTTAGTCTGATATACAGAAGGATGGTAATGGCTTTGGTCTTGAAGGCAATGGGGAGCCCCTGATGGCTGTGAGTAGGGGAGTCACACGATAGCACTGGGCTTAGGCAGATCTCTCTAGGATTGGAGACTGATGGGGAGGAGAGCTGCAGTGGGCGAGGGCACCACAGGAAGGTGTTGATAAGAGCAACTAACAGCAACTATTCCGGGCCTGGCACTGTGTTGGTGCCTTACAAACGTCAGCTCACTAAATAGCTGTTCCAGCAGTGGAGGCTGCCAGAGGTGACATGGCTGCAAGGCCTCAGGAACTCACCATAGCCTAACTCTTGGGTTATCACTCACTGTTCTTTGTGTTACACGCCATATACCAAACGAGTGATGCTCATCTCCGTTCCCCATGCCTGCTCTTACCTGTGCATGTGCAGTTCTCTCTGTCTGGAATGCTTTCCCCTACGTTATTAAAACAGCTAACTGTTTGTCTTCTGGATATCTTTAAACATCTCTGCTACAAGGCATTCCTCAGCCTCTCAACTAGGTCAAGTCTCTTCTTATATTTATTGCCCCTGGGTAATTTCTCCTTTCAGCTTTCATCACATTGAGAGAAAACATACCTGTGTCCTGATCTTGAATTTAAGTTCCATGAGGGCAGGACCAGTGTCTACCTCATTCATTGCTATGTCCTCAGAACCTAGCACAGTGCCTGGCATATAGCAGGCACTCAAAAAAGATCTAGTACTAGGGTAACGGATAGGAATGGATGAATTCTACAAAATCTTTAGGTCTAAGAACAGGCAGGGCTTGACAGCTGCTGATATTGAGATCAAAGGCAGAGTCAAAATGGACAAGAGCTTCATGGCCTAGGAGGATGGGCTAGGATGGGGATAGTAAGACAAAGAAAAAGATGTGGGGAGGAGAGAGGATGGGGGAGCAGAGAGAGTGTCCTTACCCAGCTCGATACAGGTTATCCCCAAGGACCAGACGTCCACCTTGCCATCGTACTGCCCCTCATCCATGGCCAGGATCACCTCAGGAGCCATCCTGGGAGAAGAGGCAGGAGAGAATGACTCAACTCCCTGCCCAACATCCAAGGGGCTCTCTCCATTCACCACTGGGCCTCCACTCACCAGTATGGGGTGCCCACAAAGGAGTTGGCAGGTGCCATGATGGATGCAGAGCCAAAGTCCCCCAGTTTCACCAAGCCTGGCTCTGACAGCAGGATGTTTCCAGCCTTCACATCCCTGCAGGGATGAGACCTGAGACTCAGGAAGGCTGGGCAGAAGCTTCAGCACACAGTGTCCATTAGAAGGCTGAGCCCAGCTGAATAAAGAGTGGTATAGAGAGCAACCCCCTCCAAGCTGCCGTCAGTGCTGTTACCTGTGGATCATGTTGTGGGAGTGCAGGTAAGCCAGGCCCTGAAGGGCCCCATGGGTCACAGCTGCAATCTCCACCTCCTGAAGGGGCTTCTTGTGCACTGGGGAGTTGAAGAAAAACATTAAACAGGGGGAGCCCAAGGGTGGGACTGGAGCAAGCTCCCCTTAACTTTTACCCTATAGCTTCTCTGCTCTTCTCCCTTCTCCCGCTTTTGGCCAAAGAGTCACTCACCTTCTAGAAGGTCAGAAGCTGAGCCCAGGCAATATTCCATCACCAGCTGAAGAAGGTTCAAGGGTCAGAGGTCAGCAGATCCTGGCCACCCCTGACCCAGCTCCCTTGGGCAGAGACCCAAAACAGAGACGTTCCTTGCCTATTCTCTACGCAAGCATGCCCTTGAGGTAATGAGAGGGAGGAAGGGCGACTGGAGGAAACGATGGGTGGCAGGAGAGTCCTTGGAAGCAGGGACTCCCCTAGAAAGAGCCCAACACACTCACCACTGCTCTCATTGGAATCCCTTCAAAGCCCCATTCAATCCCCACCTCCTCTTCCAGCCCACATGTCCTTTTCCAACTGCTGTCTATGTCATCCTCCAAGCCAGCCTCTCCTTCTGGACTGACACTGCTGTTCATGGGTTTGTCTGAGGACTAGAGAGGTTGGGGGAAGACTGCTTCCTTCCCAAGTTACCCAATAGCACCCTGCACAGGGCCCAACTAAGAGACTGCACCTGGATAAGGAGGGACCAGAGTAGAGGCGAAGATCAGGCCAAAGTCAGAGGGGCCAGCTCACCCAAGCTGTGTGTTCCCTCAGGTAACAGCCCCGGTACTGAATGGTATTGGGATGCCGGAGCTTCTGCAGGAACCGCACCTCCTTGATGATGTCCTGCCACTTCTGGGGGAAGGCAGGGGAGGGAGAGGTTACCCACCCTGCATTTGAGACTGGGGTCCCCTGCCTCACCCAGTCTTGTGAAGCCTGACACACCTCATTTGACTGCTTCCCACTGTAGGACATCTTCTTGATGGCCACCACCTCACTGTTCCGGATATCCCGGGCCTAGGGGACCAGACCAGAGGGTGGTGAAGGCCCTGTGAGAATTGGGCAATGGAAGACTTGCTGGCCCAGGAAGGGGAGGGCAGGAGAGGCTGGTGTGGTGGGGCAGGGTAGAGAGGCTGCTAGGGGAGGAATGGACTCCCCACCCCTGGCCCACCCTCCCAAGCTCCAACTCACAAAGTACACAGCTCCAAAGCTGCCATGGCCAATTTCCCGGAGATCAGAGAAGAGCTTTTCAGGGTCATCTTTGAAGAAGAGCTCAGCTACATCGGGGTCCTTCAGGCTCCCAGCCCGGCCCCCAGCCGGCATGGTGGCCCCTGGGGGCCCTGAGAGTGGGGCTTGCCCTGGGGAATGGAGATGAGCCCCTCAGAGCAAGGACAGTGCCCTCAGAGAAGAAGGGGCCCTCAAGTTTCTGCCTTCCCCTCCTCTAGTTCCCTGATGAGAGGGAGGCATCGCTGAGGAAGGGCAGGGGGAGATTAGGAACAACATCAAAGCTCCAAAAAAAAAAAGTTGTTGCCCTGGCAACCAGTGCACGGGGGCTGGGCCCTAAAACTGCTAGGAAGACTGGGAAGCTAAGCATCCTCACCCATTTATTTCCCTACCAACCCTGCCTCTCCCCTCAAGACTGGAAGATTCTGCTTCCCAGTCAGAGCCCCAGATGTCCAAGTGTCCTGTCCCACAAGTTTCATACCCCAACTATTTCCAGGCACCTTCCTGTTCTCCTTAGCACCGAGGCCTCCTCCTCCCCCAAGCTCTCACACCCTGGAAGACGGCAGGAAATGGCCAGGCCGGAGGCAGTGGAAATCCGGCCATTGTTAGAAGTGGGTACTGGCCCAAAGGGGCCAGAAGACTCACTCTCAAAAGGGGGTAGGAACACTGTGACAGGGAGGAGATCTAGAACAGGAAAGACAGGGATATATATGGAGTCTGGCTTTGGGGGTCTCTCTGTGATCTGGCCTGCCTTACTTTCTGGCTTTGGGGGTCTCTCTGTGATCTGGTCTGCCTTACTTTCCAGTCCAACTATACAAGCACCACAACCAGATATGGGGAGTTTGCAGGTACAAATAACATTTATTGAGCAAGTATGGTAAGTACTTTACAAGCATTAGCTATCATTCATTCCTCATTACAACTCTGTGAGGTAAATATTATTACTCCCATTTGACAGATGAGAAAACAGACTCAGAAAGGTTAAATGACTTGCCCAAAGCAGCCCTCCACCACCATGCTTTCAGAACAGCCCTATGAAACAAGTAGGGCCAAGGGATCATTATCACCATTTCACAGATGCAGCCACTGAGGCACAGAGAAAATTGACTTTTCCAAGGTCAGGGAACAGCACCTTCTCCTCCCCTGTCAGGCCCATGTGCTCCTTACTCACTCAGCCCAAGAACAGCCCATCTTCTGCAGGAAGCCTCTCCTGACCACTCCAGCCCCTAGAGACCTCCTAGAACAGCCAGCTCAGAGTAAGCTCCTGCAGGACCAGCTCTCAGAGGGGATTCCAGCCCAAGCCCCTGGCTAAGGTCAAGGGCACAAAGGAGCCTTCAGCAGAGCTGGACTCCCAGGGCAGAGTTCTAGCTACTTAAAGGTTCCTAACAATTTAGCATGTAATTATATTCTGCCGAGCATTGTTTCCTGCGGTGCTGTTAATTTTGTCTCCCCAGCCCAACTGGAGGGCAAGAAAGGAGCCCAACTCTCTGGTGGGCCCCAGGGTGCAAAGGGCTCAGAATAGCCTGGAAGATTGATTGATTGCCCTCAGCCCAGCCCTCAGCAGCTTCCAGGCTGCTCTAAGTAGGCCCCTTTCTCCCCAATCCTGCCAGCAACCAAGCACCCCTCACCCCCACCGCACACCTACACACAAAGGCAGGTGCTGACAACTTGCCAGTGGAACCTTCCTGATCTCCTCCCCAGCACCCAATCCAAGAATGCCAACCAGGACCCCAGACCACATGTAAGGGATGACAACCGCTGGCAAATCATCACATCCTCACAGTAACAATGAAAATTTATTGAGTGATTACCAAGGTCTTTGCTAAATCATAACCACCTTCTATGATGGACGTTATCTCCATTCTGCAGATGAGGAAACCCAAGTCTACACACTGCCAGTACATCCCATCAGCAATGTACAGCAACAGGGCTTTGAGTAAGTTCTTTGCCCTTGGTGTTCTCTTCTGTAAAATGGATTACAACATGGGGCTGTGAGATTTTAAACAGATCTCATGCTTAGGAGCACTTAGCAGACACTCAACATACAGATTTTTCCTTCTCTGCCCCCAGGGTCGCCACATAAGCACTTTAATCCTTTAGGGATCATCCTACCCCAGCAGCTTGGTTTTAACTGTTAAGAGAAACCACTCTGGCTATTATTTATCAGAAGGGATAGCTCTCTCAGGAACCCAGACCAATGTCTGGGATGAGAGTAAAGATGAAGGTCACGGTACAAAAAAAAAAAAAAATCCATGAGGCAGAGGGCAGAGCCAGGGCCGCCCATCAGGAAAAGCTTCTGAGTACAGTCCTCCTGGAAAGGAAATTCATTGCATCTCTATTCCTCAACCTGACCCCAATTTTTTTTCCTCTGGACCCCTGACCAATTTCAGGCTCAGGAAAAAAAGGAGACGGCATGGAGCAGCGGCAATACTTGATTCAAGACTTAGGTTCAAATCCCCATTCTGCCACCTGTGTGACCTTGGGCAACTTCTTTGGGCCTCAATGTTCTCAACTGTAAAATGGGAAGATAGCAATAAAGAGCCACCACAGCGTGAATGTGGGGGGTGTCACATGAGAGAATGGATGTAAGAGCACTTTGTAAATGGTACAGTGCTTGACAAAGGCCTGAGATTATTTATATCATCACAGCAAGAGGTTGGAAGGTAACTGCTGTAGCTGGGGTAGAATATTACCATTCACCCCCAAACACACACACGCACACTGTTGCAAGGACAAGACACTCAACCAGATCAGGTCTGAAGAGCAGTTGCTGACCCACCATGGGCATCAGAAGCATGGGAATCAATGCCCCAAAACAGTTAGGAAAAAGGGGTACAATCACGGAGAAGAGGTGGCTATGACAGGAAAGTGAACAGGGAAGAGCAGCTGGGTGCAAATCTATCTGATTAGCTCAAGCAACCTAGGGTGTGACCCTCAGTGACATCGGAGACCCTGTCACCTGAGGTTCCTCACCAACCAGACACAATGAAGGGAAGAGGAAGGGGAAGAGGGTGGCAACACAAGACAAGGCTAGCCAAGGGATGACCACTGGCCCAGCTGGGCTTTCCCATCCTGAGAGGGCCCACCCTTTCTTCTCAGTGCTAGACATAGGGACCCAGCCCCTGAACCCCGCTTCTCACCTGGAAGGGGTCACTATGGTGCCCCAGCGCCTCCGCCTCCTCCTGGGGTCCTCCAGCGGCTCTGCCAAGCAGGGAGAGGGGCAAGGAGACCCTTCCCCTTGCCACCTCTTCCTCGGCTTTCGCCCTTCCTGAGAGGCGGGCCCGGAAAGCCTCCCCTGGAGGGGAGGGGGGGACAACCTGATCTGACCTCGCGGTCCAGTCCTCCCCCTCCTCGAGGGCGACAGTTGCTGAATCCCGGATTTCTGATTGTGGGGGTCTGAACCCCGGATATTTGAGCACGGAGGGCTAAATCCGATATTTGAACGCCAGGGGAATGAACCCCAGACACTGGTGAGCAGAGGGGCCTGCACCCCAGATATTTGAAATCCTTTAAAACAGAGCCCCAGGTTTAGAGAGGTTGGGACCCGAGTCCCGGATATCAGGACTCTGAGGGGCTGGTACCCTGATATTTAAGATGAGAGGGGTCAACTCCGGAAATTCGGGACTCAGAGGCCCGAGCCCCCAGGGTTTCGGCCACCGACAGAGGGCCCACCCCGAGGACGTCCGGCCGCACGGCCCCTCTCACGCCGGGGTCCGAGGGTGACAGCGCCTACTCGCGCCCAGGCCGCCTCCTTTTCCCCTTTTCTGTCCCAAAGATAGCGGAAAGATTGTAGCTACGACTCTGCCGCCGGTCCCCGCACCCTCTCTCCCTCTTCTCTGCTCGGTCCCAGCCTCCCTCCGCACCACAGCCCAGGTCTCGTCCCGCTCTCCCTCTCCCTCTCCCTCTCCCTCTTCCTCCCAATTCCAAGATGGAGACCAGGCAAGAGCGCGCAGGCGCGGTATGGACTCCGGCCCTGAAGGGGCGGGGCCCCAAAGAAACAGCCCCGCCCCTCTCTCTTCACTGCCGCGGCCAGGGAGACCTGCAGCCGCCGAGCCCGAGTGCGCGCGCACCGCGCCACGCGGACCCTGGGAGGGAGGAGGCGGGAAGGGCTAGGCTTGGAAGGGGAGGAGCCCAGCTAGTCGACCGGCAACTGGCGGCAGAGAGGGCTCTGGCGCATGCGGTCGCCCCACCTTCTCGAGGAGCCGGAGCTTGTTGCTAGGGCAAGCTTTGAAGGGGCGCGGGTGGAAGGAAAGGAGAAGCCACGATCTGCGCCTGCGTGCAGGAGAGAGGTTGGGAGGGGTAAGGGAAATCTGCTGCCGGCTGAGGAAAAGGCGGGAAAGTGCACTGCTCTGTGTTGACAGCTCTCCAGTCTGGACGTGGGCTCCCACGTGCGAAGAATCTTTGCACATCAATGCTGGGAAAACTCGGTCAAATCCCTTCAGGAAACCGAAACCCTGAGGAGTTGCATGACCTGCGCAAGGTCACACTGCACTTAGGTCAAAGCTTTCACGTCCATACCCACCCGAACCTCCCATCTGGCTAGAATTATCAATCCTATGTCATAGAAGAAAACAAAATATAGAGTGGCAGAGCTGGGGGGAAATATTGCCAGACACCTCCAAACCCATGCATACACACACACACACACACACACACACACACACACAAATGCCCAGTCACAATGGTGGTTAGACATGAAGTAACATATGCCCTATGCCAACCTGTATGCCAAACTAAAGAGTCAACAGGAAAAAAAAAATCCCCCAAAACTCCCAAGCCTCTCTACCCTAAAATTCCCACCTTAACCCAATCCTCAATAAACACCCCAGGCACCACTGGGCATAAAAAGGCCTTTTATTTCCCCCCACATCTCAGCACTTCACTCTTTGTAACATCTCATCCAACTCAGAACCAAGGCCCAAGAAGGTGATGCAGACCTGGAGAGAGAAAGAAAATAAAAAAACAGGGCAGGTCATAGGGCCCTTGGGGGAAGCTCACAGATGGCTGCAGAAATTGAGGAAGGAAGAGAGGAAGTGACAACTAGAGATAGGAGCTGTGCACCTGTCACAGTTGGGATGGCTGCAGGGCTTCAGGACCTGCGAGGTGTCGGAAAGTCTTCCTTTCTCAGAGGACTCACATCAAAGAAAGGCTGAGAGGGCTCCACAATTTCCTGTCCCAAGAAGGTGGCTGGGCAGTCCGGCCTAGCCCTCAGCAAAATGGTGAAATTAGCGAAGTTGATCTGAGCTTCCAGTTCCTCTGACAGGAACCCTAACCTAGGCCTGAATTGTTTCCACTTCTCCCACAGCTGTCTCCTGGGGTACGGCAGCCAGCTGAAGTGGAGAACAGTTTCAGAGCTGGATGCCTACTACATGGTTCTCAGACTACACGAGACCCACCTGGCAGGGTCAGGATTCTTAGTAGAATGAGCTGAAAAGAGAACTATGTAGCCAAGAGGTCCCCACCCACTGCTACCTTTGTACAACTCTCCCCCTCAAGGATTCTGTTAGAAGGATCATGTCATTTTTCTAAATGCAATGACTGCTGGATGGAAAAGAGAAGGTGGAAGTCAAGTGCTTGGGCACACAGTGTATGCCCAGAAAATGGCAGCTTTTATTAGTAACATCATCAGTTAGAAATGTTTGAGCTGTTCAAGTTGAATTTTACAAAAAAAAAGAGCTGGATATCATGATTTCAGAAGAGCAAGAACAGCAAGCATGATTCATATCCAAGACCCATCATCAATCATGTTTGAGCCCTCTTAACTCACCAATGTGCCAATAAAAAAGTGTGTGTGTGTGTGTGTGCGCGCGCACGCGCACGTACTTCATGCATCTGTAAGATTCTAAGGATCCATGATTTTTTTTTTTTTAAAGTTTGGATGTGACCTACAGCTGTAGGAATTTTAAAATCAGAATGTTAAGTGAAAGAAGTCACAAAAGGGTAGATATTGCATGGTTCTATTTACATGAAGTTCAAAAAGAAGCAAAACTAAGCTTATGTTGTATAGGAAGGCATAACCAGTGATAAACTATAAAATAAGTAGCTACCTCTTGGGGAAGAAAAGGTGTTGACAGGTAGAAAGATACCTGGAGGGGCTTGGGTTTGGGGGATATTCAACTCTTTTTGCCTGAGCGGTATTTACAAGACTATCCATTTTATAATAATTTGCCAAGCTGTACTTGAATGTTTTATGGACTTTTCTATGTGGGTAGTTAAATATTTTGTAATAAAAAGTAAAAAAAATATTGAATGCTGATGGTGTAAACTGTTTCCAGTTGTGGGGATAGAGGCAGTATAATAGGGTTCTCAGGGATCAAGAGGTAGAACTGCAAGGGTGGATCCCCAGCACCTGCTTTGCCTTGGTTGCCATCGCCATCCCACTCCATCCCCTACTCCCAAAGGACTAGGGCAAAGCACCTCACCTGAGAACAGGGCCCTCAGAGCCGGGTTCGAGACCAGTGGGGCTCCCGACGTGGGTGGAAGCACACAGCAGTGACACAGCAGAGAAGGCCACAGAAGAGAAGCAGGCAGGAGCCCAAGACCAGCAGCCTGGAGCCACATAGAGCCAGCTCCTCCTGGGAGTGGGCACAGGGAGAAAGGGAGGAAGGAGTGATGGAGAGACGGAGAGAAAAGGGAACATCTTCCCTTGGGAAGACACCCTACCCTCAGCCCACATGGCTACAGAGAGAAGTCACCATGAGGGAGAAAGGAATCTCCACATCGAGGGAGCAACCAAAAGGGAAATGTTATTTTTATATAAGCTAACCTTTGTCTCAGTGGTTTACAAAGTGCTTTCTTACCGCTATGATGACATCAGAAAATAGGAGCGTTCCCTCTTAGCCATGTTTACAGTTGTGCAAAGAAAGCCAGGGCTAGAACCCAGGTCTTCTCAGATTCCAAGCTCGCAGGGCATGCTCCTCACCAGAGTCTGTTCAACCCTTAGGGAAGAGGGTGCAGCCTCCTCTAACTACTCTCCCTCCTCTGCTCTGGCCAATCTCCACCTGGCACGAGTGGAACGCCCCTCCTCTGTGAAACCCTGCGGTGGCTGGCACTCCCAGTAGCATCAGGTCTTAGCGTCTCAGCCTGGCACTCACAGGGGTGTCACAATAATTCCCCTGCAGACCTGCCTCATCGCCTGAGTCATTTCTAAGCCCCTCATCAGGGTGTCCCCCAATGGCTGAATGCCTTTCAATCTCTACACCTTGCTCATGCTTGTTCCCTCTGCCTGGAATGTGTCCCCTCTCTTCCGAATCCCCTCTACTGCATTCACTGCCCAAATCTTCATTCTTCAAGATCAGCCTGCCATGGCAAAACAAGCCTGGGACTTAAAGTTGGAAGACATGAGTTGCAGTCCTGGCTCTGCCACTTACCAGCAGTATGGTCTTGGGCAACTCACTCCCTCTCTCAGCCAGTTTCCTCTTCTGTAAAATGGGATAATAATACCTACCTCAAAGGGCTATTTTGAAATCAAAGGAGATAATGAACCTGAAAGCCCTAAGTACATTATAAACTACTGTACACAGTTCTCTTTCCTAAATGCAACCTTCTCTGTGACGCTCTCTCCATAAATGGTCAAGTTAGGGTTAGTTGCTCCTTCCTCTGTGTTTGTCAAACTCTCTGCTCACATCTCTGTGATGGCAATTAGTCCATTCTGCCCTTTATTATAGCTCCTGAATTCTTTTGAGGTGGCAATCATGTCTTATCATATTTAAAGACAATAATTAATAGTAATAGCTGCCATTTATCAACCCTCTATTATGCACCAGGCTTTTGTGCTGGGTCCATGCCATTCATTCTCATTTAATCCTTATTTGTTGGAATTAGGAGAATTAGCATCGTTTTCTGTTACAGACGAGGAAGCTGAGGCTCAGAGAGGCATGCTTACTCAAGGTCACTGCAAAGCCTAGGCTTTTATTCTTAGACCACGCTGCCTCTAGGAGCCTCAGGACATGGCATTCAGCATGGCGGTCCGTGCCATCCTAACCACAGAGGCACTTACCGAGGTGAGCAGTTTGGTGAGCACAAAGCCCTCGTGGCTCCAGACCCTGATGCACTCCTCAGCCATCCTTGGGCTCAGGGTGGCATTTCCCGTGCCCTCCTCCGAGCAGGGTATGGGGGGCTGGCTAGGGGGCAGGATTCCTGGAGCAGCGCTAAAATACAGGCAGGTTCCTGGGGTCCTTTCGGTGGTTACCCTGGCTGTAACGAGGACCTGCTCTCCTGCAGAAGACCCTGTGAGAGGCACAGGAGGGGACATGGAAGAAAGTGAGGGGTGGGTGGAAACAATCCATCTTCAAGTGTCTATTCATTTCTTTTTCTCCTTTTCAAAAATTTTATTGTGGAAACATAAAACCACTTTCAAGTGTACAATTCAGTGGTGTTAATTTCATTTACAGTGGTGTGCTACCATCACCACCCTCAGCTTCTATCCATTTCTAAGGATTCCTAAAATGCCAGGCGTTTTGGTGTTGATTCTATCTTTCAATGAAGTACTTCATATACCATCACGTACATCTGCGACAAGTGAAAATAGCTATGTACCAATTTAAACAAAAATTAACTTAAATTAACTTACAATCAATAGATCAATAATACCAATACTCCCAAGATTGCAGTGAAACTAAGGAAGACGCACATTGTGATGCAGGCTGTATAAACTGCTTTGTCCTTTTTAGGGAAACAGTTTTTCACCAGATACCAAAATGCATTACAGGGTTCACACCCCATTGCAAATTAGTGGGGAAAGGATGGCCTATTTCCATTTGGAAAAAAATAATAAAGTTAGACTCTGACCTCACACTATAAACTAAAGTAAAGTCCAGATGAATTTAAAAGCTATGAAAAAAACAAAAACAAAAACCAGAAACCCTAATCAAGTATTAAAATAAAATATGGAAGAATATTTTTGTAATGTCAGAGTGAATAAAGACACAAACCCTAAAAGCCTTAATAAAGAACAAGATGGACAAATCTGACCTCAAAAAAAAAAAACGGAACAGGTTGGTTGAAAAATACCTATAATAATAATTATTTAATTGACAAAAAGTTTATAATCCCAATGTACAAAGACCTAAAAATCAAGAAGAAAAAGACAAATAACTTAAAAGAGAATGAGCAAAGGATATGAACAGATAATTCTCAGAAGATATGAAAATGGCCAATAACCTATAAGAAGATGCTTAAACTCTGTAGCAATGAGGAGAAAATAAAACAATCTTGTAATTCCTTTGCCAATGAGACTGGTAAAAATTAAAAAGATTGATAACAAACTTTGTTGAGGGTGTGGGGAAATGGGCACTCTCAATATATTTGGCCGTATCTATAATAATTTTAGATGAGCACAGAGAGGGACTGAGAGGATGGCCACTAAACTGTGGACAGTTACCTGTGGAGGGGAGGTCAGAAGGTCTTTAATAACTGCCCTGCATACCTCTGTATGGTGTGAATCCACAATAAAATGAATTTGTGTGTTAAAACAAGGTCCATAACTTTTAACCCAGTTACAACACTTACAGAAGTGAATCCTAAGGAAAGAAGTCACAAGAAAAATGCAGTGTGCCAACATGCTCACTATGATTTTATCATACTCCCAAAAAGGATGAAACAATTGAGATGGATAACAACAGAGTATTAACAAAGATGGCCGAACCACCAGATGGACCAATTTACAGCCATTAAAATGATAATGTTGAAGACCATGTGATAATACGGAAAAATACACATCATAAACGAGAAAAAGATGAATACAACTGGTATATATATACCATGAGGACAGCTCTGAGAAAATGTGCATGTAAAATTCCATAAGAACTTCTCCCCTTTCATCTACCTTCCCCAGATGGGGTCAGTCACTGAGTCCCATCGAGCCCACACTTCTCACGTGTCTCTCAAATCCATTCCCTTCTCTCCTACTACTGTCTTAGCTCAGGTTCTCATTATCTCTTCACTGCACCCACCTCCTTGAGTCCTCCAGCATCTGGAAGCATTCTCTCCAGGCAGTCAGCTAACAAAGTGATCTTTTAAAAAGGCCAACATGAATGAAATTCCTTTTCTGAATAAAATCTTTCAATCTTCCCAGTGTACAGGACAAAGTCCAAGTGTCCTGGCTTGAAACATGAGACCCTCCACAGGGTCCCACCTGATTCTTCAGACCCATCTTCCACCACTCACCCATTCAACACTCCTTCCCCTGCACCAGCCAACCTGAACGCCTGGAAGTCCCTAAATGGGCCATTCCCTCTGGCTGGAATGGCAACTCCTAATCCTTCCTCAAGCTTCAGCTCAGGTAACGGATCCTGGGTGAAGCTTGTTCTCACCATCCTTGCTTTATGGGCTTCTGGGTGCTCTCACTGTACCTGGTGTTTTACTTCACACACTGAGAGGTATTTATTTCTATTTCTATTCACATCTGTACCCTTGCTAGAATGTGAGCAACTTGAGGGGTAGGGCCTGCATCTTACAGATCTCTGTTCTCCTCACCCCAGGCACATAGTAGGTATTCACTTTTGTTGCTTGGAGAGTGCAATCATAGGCGATTATTTTTTACATTCTACAAAATAATCTTTAATGTGTTTACCTTGTTTCTAGCCTGTATAAAAAAGAATAGGACTTCTTTTGCAGAAATTGACAAACTAATCTTAAAATTCCCACAGAAATTCAAGGGACCCAAAATAGACAAGATAATCTTGAAAAAGAAAAACAAAGTTGGAGGACTCACACTTTCCTGATTTCAAAACTTACTACAAAGCTATAGTAATCAAGACAGTGTGGTACTGAATAAGGACAGTTATACAGAGCACTGGAACAGACTTCAGAGTCCAGAAATAAATCCTCACATTTACAGACCACTGATTTTCAACAAGGGTGCCAAGACAATTCAATGAGGAAAGAATAATCTTTTCAACAAATGAGGCTGGGACAATGGGAGATCCACACACACAAAATCAGATTTGGACCCTTCTTCATACTATATACAGACAAAAAAAAATGGCTCAAAATGGACCAAAGGCTTAAATGCAAGAGCTAAAACCACAAAACTCTTAGGAGAAAACCACGTATTCATCTTCATGAGCTTGGGTCAGGCAAAGCCTTCTTAGATATGACACCAAAAGCACAGGCAACTAAAGAAAAAATAGGTAAACTGGACTTCAATTAAAAAAAAATTGTGTTTCAAAAGGATAACAAAACAAAGTGCAAAGACAACCCACAGAATGGGAGAACATATCTGCAAAACATATATCTGTCAAGGATCTTGTATCTAGAATATATAAATAAGTCTTACAATTCTGTAAGAAGGCAACCCAATTTTAAAATGGGCAAAGCACTTAAATAGACATTTCTCCAAAGAAAATATAAAATGGCCAATAAGCACATGAAAAGATGTGCATGAAAAGGTACTCAACATCAATAGCCATTAGAGAAATGCAAATCAAAACTACAGTGAGATAGCACTTCACGCCCACTAGGATGGCTGTAATAAAAAGACAGATAACTAGTGTTTGTGAGGATGTGGAGGATGTGCTGACTGAAATGTAAAATGATGCCAGGAAACAATCTAGCAGTTCGTCAAAAAGTTAAACACAGAGTTACCATATGACCCACCAATTCCATTCTTAGGTATACACCCAAGAGAACTGAAAACATGTCCACACAAGATCTTGTATATGAGGTCTTTTCCTGATCACGATGGCACAGTGAGAGCTTCAGGGCTCTGTCCCCTCCCATAAGCTTTGAATAACCAGCAAGAACTGAAAGAAACGTCTTTCTCAAAGCTCCAGAAAACAATTAAAGGACTGCAGGAACAGGGCGAGCACCAAATCAAGCAAAAAAGTGGCAGATCTCCAGGCACCCTGGCTGGCCCCTCCCCCACCCTCACCAGCTCTGCAGAGCCAGCCTGCCCCCCATTGCAGTTCCTTGGTCCCAGCACAGTAACCCTAGTACACATGCTGGGAGCATGGATGTCTGGCTGAATCCTGAGGGACTTGCCGTCCCAGAACTTGCCCTGAATGCAGAAGGCAGCTCATGGAACTCTCTTACAGAAAGCTGTGGGAGAGCCCTTTAAGTGGTGCTGCCTGCGACAAGGGCTTACTGGCTATAGGGCATGCAGTGCAGTCCCCAGACAGTAAGGAAACTGTTTCTTAGGGAACAGGGGACATTTGGAATTGTGTAAACAGGGGAATTCCTAGGGCCACACACACATGCCCAAGTCAAGATGGGCAAGACAAGACCAAGACAAGATGCATGTGCCGGGAAGATCAAGAAGGCCCTGTATTTTGACCTGGAGCTACTCTCTAAACCCATTGTATGACTAAGCCCTGAAGGAGAATACTTGCATAGGTCACTCTGCAAAGACTGGGAAAGGGGTTCTCTTGTTTTCCTGCCTCCTCCTCCTCACCCTTTTCCCCTCCTCCTCTTCCTCCTTCTACTTTTTCTTTTTTTTTTTTTTTTTTTGATAGCTCCTGGAAATTAAGGAAAGCTCTGTCATAACACTAGCTGGATACAAGCTTAAGGAACAGATACTTCAGAGTCTAAATTCTAGAAATAACACATTAAAATATCAAAATGTCCAGCTTTCAACAAAATATTACAAAACACAGAAAGAAACAGGAAAAGACGGTCCAAGTAAAGGGGAAGATTAAAGCATTAGAAACCATCAGTAAAGAAGACCAGATCTGGGCCGTACTAGACAACGACTTTTAAAAACTGGTCCTCAATATGCTCAAAGAGCTAAACGAGAACAAGAACAAAGAACTAAAGGATATCAGGAAAATAAGAGATGTACATAAAGAGAATATGAACAGAGAGATGGAAATTATGAAAAGGAACCAAACAGAGCTGAAGACCACAGTAACAGAAATTAAAAATTGCCTAGAAGGGTTCAATAGCAGATTGGGGCTGACAGAACAATCAGAGAACTTTGAAGATAAGACATTTGAAATCATCAAGTCTGAGAAGCAGAAAGTAAGAATGAAGAAAAGTGAACAGAGCATGAGGAACCTGGGGGACTCCATCAAGCACACCAATAGATACATACCGGGAATCACAAAGGGAGAAGAAAGACAGAAAGGGGCAGAGAGAATATTCAAAGAATCCATGGCTGAAAACATCCCAAACTTAAGGAAAGACATGAATATGTACATCCAAGAAGCTCAACAATTCCAAGCAGGAGAAACTGAAATAGACTCACCAAATGACCTATTATAACCAAACTGTCAAATGCCAAAGATAAAGAGAGAATTCTGAAAGCCACAAGAGGGAAGCAAAGTGTCACATTCAAGGGACCCTCAAAAAGATTAAGTACTGGTTTCTCATTCAAAACCATGGAAGAATGAAAGCAGTGGGAAGGCATATTTAAAGTGCTGAAAGCAAAAAACTGCCAACCAAGGATTCTATATCTGGCAAAACTGCCTTCCAAAAATGAGGGAAAGATTAAGACATTCTCTGATAAACAAGAGCTGAGGGAGTTCGTCACCACTAGACTGGTCCTACAAGAGATGCTAAAGAGAGTTCTTTGAGTTGAAAGAAAAGGACAATAGACAATAGATGGAAGCTGCACGAAGAAACAAAGCTCTCCGGTACAGTTAATGACATGAGAAAATATAAATGTCAGTACTATGGTATTTTTGGTTTGTAACTCCACTTTTCACTTCCTGCAGGATCTAACACACAAATGTATAAAATGTAATGATAGATCAGTGGTTTTGAACTTATATGCATAAATGTGTAATTTGGAATAAGAACTACATAGAGGTAGGGGACAGAGTGGTATAGGAACATAGTTTGTGTATACTATTGAATAAGTTGGTATTAAAGCAAACAAGATTGTTAACTATTTAAGACGTTAAATTTAAGCTCCATGGAGAATATGTACATTTATAGAGACAGAAATTAGAGCACAGGCTGCCAGGGGTGGGGAGAAGGGGGAATGGGGGAGTTAATACATAATGGCTGGAGGGTTTCTGTTTGGGGTGATGGGAAAGCTTTATTATGGAAGGTGGTCAGGGTACTACAATATTATGAACGTGATTAATCCCAATGAATGGTATGTTTGGGAGTGGCTGAGATGGGAGAGTTTATGTTGTATATATATTCCCACATCAAAAAAAAAAAATCAAGAGCAACTAAAGAGATGATGACAAGTAAATTCAATACACGATCCTGGATGGAGTCTTGCAAGGGAGGAGAAAAGGCTTGAAGGGACATTAGGACATATGAAAAAAGTGGAATATAGACTGTAACCTTTATATCAATGTGAAACTGCTTGAACTTGATAACTATACTTAAAGTTGTTACATAAATGAATATGTTCTTAGAAAATGTACATGACAGTATTAAGTGTTCAAGGAGAATGACATATACAACCTACACTCAAGTATTCAGAAAATGGATTGATACAGACATAGATGGATGGATGGATGGATAGATAGAAAGACATAGATAAAATGATACAACAAATGTAGCAAAATGTTAAAATTGGTGGATCTGGGTATCCAGAGGGTAGGGGTATGTTAGAATTCTCTGTAAAGCGTTTGTTTTATTTTGTAACTGTCCTGTAAGTTTGAAAATATCTCAAAGCTAAAGTTAAAAAAAAAAAACTTATATGAGAATGTTCATGGCAACATTATTCACAATAGCCAAAAAGTGGAAACAACCCTAATGTCCATCAGCTGATGAGTGGATAAACAAAAATGTGGTCTATCTGTGCAATGGGATATTATTCAGCAATAAAAAGAAATGAAGTTCTGATATCTGCTACAATATGGATGAACCTTGTACACATTATGTTAAGTGAAAGAAGCCACACACAAACCACCACAAACTATATACTTCCATTTATATAAAATGTCCACAATAGGTAAATCTACAGAGATAGAAAGTAGATTAGTGATTGCATAGGATTAGGGGGAAATAGGAGTGATTCCTAATGGATGCAAGGTTTCTTTACAGGCCAATGAGAATGTTCTAAAATTGACTGTGATGATGGCTGCCCAACTCTGTGAATATACTAAAAGCCAATGAATTGTACATTTTAAATAACTGAATTGTATGGTATGTGAATTATATCTCATTAAAGCTGTTACATGTTTTGATTAAAAGTAAAATGTATAGTATAAATTGTTCCAAGTCTGTATATATCAGACACATTCCTTCATTCTCGTGCTTTCTTCACATGTATGTATCCCTTGGGCATGCAGGAACCCCCCCTCCCAATACACCTAAATGTACATCTGCAATTCAGGAGAATCTTAGCAGGACAGTGTTGGAAAGCACCTGAGAAGTCAGGAATTCCACTCTTCCCTCCTCCCTCTTCATCTCCCCAATTTTTAGTTAAGGAACTTGAGCCCAAATGTAACACAGTCATTCACGGTACCCAATGAACTCTCTCACTCATTACTTCCCCAAAAGACTATAAGCTTTTTGGAAATGGATAGTGTCTCATTTTTCCCATGTCCTCCATAGCAAAAAGTGCTGTGATAACATAATATACTCTAAAGATATGAATTTAATTGAACAGAACATGCTTCTCTGATATCCTTGAAAGGAAAAAGTAGGCACCTTTAAAAGAAGGCTGTAGGGACGAAGAAGGGTGAGAAAAAACATTGGGTCAAACCTAGCCCATCCCATCCCCTCACCCACCCCCCAAGAATAGAATCAAAGAACTTCAGAGCTGGAAAGATAAAAACATTTATAGAGTATTTACACTGAGGACAGCCCCTCCACTGAAAGTATCTAGTCCTTATTACAGAAGTGACTAAGGCCCAGGGATGTGCCCTGGGATGGTGATGTTAGAGACCGGGCCTGGCCCCCCGTGTTCCAAGGCCCAACCCCACGTCCATCTCACCTTTCAGGCCAATCTGACTACCCAAGACCTTGGCTTGGAATGTCTGGGTCTTGTTCCTGTCCGGACCATCTCCGAAGTTCAAGGTGGTTAGTAAGCCCACGACGTGAGACCCATGCCACTTCCCTATGACCGTCCCATTCACAGGGCACAGGGTCAGCTGGCCAAAAGATCTCAAGAAGGAGACCCAATCCTGTGTGCAAGAGGAGGGTGAGAGAGGTGAGAGCAGATTAGCAGCCAGAGCAGGCTGCACCTGAAGAAGGGGCAGGAGGCTACTCACCTGAGGGATGTCAGGGCTGCGCAGGCCAGTCTTGTGGGTGAGCAGGAATCTGCCAAGGCCCAGGCCTGAGAGGCCAAGCAGCAGCAGGATCAGATTGGCACAGACCAGAGGTGGGTGGTGAGCCAGACAGAGATGCAGGTTGTGCCCTGCCTGGCAGCTGCCCATGGGGAGCAGAGGGCTCTGGGCCTCCACGGAGAGCCTGCTGGGGGACAGAAAGGGAGAACTGGCAGAGAGGCCACTGGTCAGAAAGCACTTACCCATTTTATTCAAAGGAAAGCTAAAGTGCAGACAACACAATGAACTTGCCCAAGACCGAACAGCCAGTTAGGGGCAGAGCCAGGACAAGAATCCAAGGTTCTTGACTTGGAGTGTTCATCTTTCTGCACCACTCAAAAAATGTTTGCAGCATTTCATTTCTGAGGTAATCAAGGCAGAAGCGAAGCAAAGACCCCTGTGGTAGAAAACTCGAAAGGGAGAATTCTCAGTGGGAGAAAGAGGAAGCAGCTATTTTGGAGAGAGGGTTTGGCTGAAGAACTGTTCCTGCCAGAGCTCAGAGGACGGAAGTGAAGGCTGGCTGAGGAACAGAGCTCCGATTTGGAGCCAAACTCTGCTCGGTTTGAATCTCCTTCTGCCACTCACTGGCTACGTGAAACCAAATCAGCTGACCTTTGCTTAAGAATCTGTGAAATGGGAATTCCAAGAACACCAAGTAATGAGTAGGAAATGTGGCAGATAAAGCACTTTGCACGGTATTACGGTAGTTGGCATTGCAGGAACGCAAAAACTGTTTCCTTTCTCTTTCTCTGTGTCATACCGATGCTCAAAGCAACCTGGTGAGGGGAGAAAAAAAAAAAACGTGGAGGAAACCGAGGCTCAAGGACTTTAACACAGGAGTGCTACGGCCAAGGTCTGAAACTCGTCTCCTGCTTCCAAGTAGCAGGCTCCTTCGCTCTACCATCCTATCCCACGCGAGAAGAGATAGCTTAAAGGAAAGGCACATCTGGAAGGTCAGGAGAGGAATATACGGGGTGGATTGGGGGAGGAGGGCGCCGGAGACAAGGCAAGTGTCACAAGCGTATAGCCCCCGCCCTGGCATATCTGGAAGGGCGAAAAGGAGGGGAGAGGGCAGAGCCTGAGGGTCAGCAGCCGGTGGTGCACCTGGGCCTCCCGCTCCCCACCAAGATCCCCTCCTGCCAAGAACTCAAGGCCCGCAGCCCGTCCCAGCCTAGCCGCCTGGGGTCCGCCCGCCGCGGGCTCTCACCGCTCGGACCCGGCGGAGGCCGGCGCCCCCCGCGACGTCACGCGTGCAGCTGCGGAGGGGCGGGGTCCGTGCTCCGCGCGTCCCTCTCCCCCAACCCACCCACCCGGCTGCGAGGACTCGCATGCGCAGTGCCCACACCGGCGGCCGCCCGGCCTCCCCAAATCAGGGTGGGGGCGTACCAAGAGGAAACCCAATCAAGGGGCAAAGGGGAAGGAGACAGCTTCGCCCGGGGTGAGTAGAAGGGAGAGAGACAAGGGGCCTAATCCTAGAGACGTTGTAGAATTATGAGTTCTCCCTCCCGAGAGACCGAAGAGAGAGTTTCAGCCAGAACCTCATCGCAAGCCTTTTTCTGAGGCTCGTCCCCCACCGCGCCAATAGCACAGCCCAGTCGCGCCCGTGTTCCGGGTCCCGGCTTGGAGTCCGCCCGGGGGCGGGGCTTCAGCTTGCGGTCTCTGTCCCTCCGCGCCTGTTGTGGGCTCCGCTCGCCGCTCCTCTCTGTAGCAGCCCGGTTCTTCTTTCCTGCCTACACCACACGCTTGGCCCCTGGCTTTTGGCGACTCTTGAATGCATAGGCTCCTAGAGCTGCAAGGCTGCTCAGTAGAGACGATCTCATTTCGCCCCCTTTTAGAGATGAGAACACTGAGGTCCCATTTTACCTGAAGGAGCGCGACAGGGCAGGAACCCCGGGGTCAAATTCTGACTCGGCCCGTGCCTGTGGATAAGACATCTCGTGCTCTCCCGGAGGCTCAGTCCGGAATATCCCTCCACTAAAGGGGACCATCATACCTACCTCATGGTTGGAAGGGAAGCTCAAGAGGCAAAGTTTGGGCACACGCGGGCCCAGTCGCCTTTGCGCACACAGCCAGCGCTGGACAAATGCTGATTGAAACGGAATCTAAATACTCAACTCTTCCTGAAAGCAGACCATGTAATTTCTGTACACTCCCCTCGCCCCCAAGTTTCTGACATAGTCCCCTAGAGTGGGGTGCATGCCTTAGAAATGCCATTGATTGAGTCAATTGGAATTCCAAGCATAGGAAGTGTTTTCTTCTAAGGAAAAAAAAAAGAAAGGCGTGGCTGATAGAGAATCTTAGAATCTAAGAAGTGGAAAGCGCTTAATAACTGAACGAGTTCAACAGCCCCCACCCTTTTATTTTCCAGATGCTAAACTGAGGTCTGCAGAGGTTAAGAGACTTGCTCAACCAGTTAAGCCTCAGACAGAACGTGAACCCCGGGTTTCCCAACCCTGAGTCCAATCCCTTTCCCACTTAAAGCCCTCCACCCTCAATCTTGCTGAGAGATCTCTTCTGACGCTCTTCCTATCAGATGCTTCCTCTAGGGAAGCCGCCAACTGGCTCCCGGTCACACACAGCCCAGCCTGGTCCAGTTAGGTAACCCTGCCCTTCTCTTACTCGGCTCCCCCAGCTAGCACCTTAGGATGTTCTCAGGATCCCCAGATCTTTTCAACAGTTTGAATCCACAGCAACCATTCCATAAATATTTGCTGATCAATAGGCCAGTTCTCCTGAGGACCCACCGACTTTCAGTCTCATTTTAAGGTTGGGAGCATGGCCTGCCCATGCTTGACCATTGTGAAGTTCAGATTAAAATCTGAAACAAAGTTTGTTCACTCAGTAATGATTTTTAGTGCTTGTTTGATCCAGGCACAGAGTTAATATCCATATAGCAGAAACTCTGTCAATGCATCTACTTAATGACAAGTCTAATTTGTGGGGTAAGATAAGGCATGAATGTGCCCTGCTCAATGCTGGTACACAATAGAAGTTCAACAAATGTGAGTTTCCCTCCATTATTGTGCTGTGGAATCATTAGGCATATTTGGAAAGCGGTTCTCGCAAATAACCACAATATATTCTTGCTTATACAGCCAAATCGAGCAGTTCTGTGGACTAGTAGAGGCAAACTGGTTAGAGTAAGGAGCTGCCCTGAGCTCTGACAATCAGGGTAAATGGATATGAACAAACGCCTTACCCAGAAAAGAAGGGAGAAGAGCAGGAAAGGAAACCAAGGTGGTTGTACAATATAATGCTCCAGCATTATATCAATATTCTGGCTTAATCCACTTGACAGGCTCTTAAAGGGGGTGCTATTGTGGAAACTGAGGCCTAGACAGGTTGATACTAGGTGACAGAATCTGGTTTAGGATTCAGACCTGGCTACAGGCTACCAAAATGTGAGAATCAGAAAGCCAGCTGCAAAGGTTGGGAGGGGGCCTTTGAGCATTCAATGCTGGTAAATTCCTCTCACAACTCTGGCTCAGGATAAAGCTGCTCCCAGTGCTCTGTTGCATTTTCTTTTTCTAGATCACGGAGTCTTAAAACTTCTTGAAGTTACAGACCCCTTTGAGAATCTGATGAAAACTTTTCATTCAATCAATCTGACATTCATTCAGTAATCTTTCATTCTACAATTCCTGGTTGCCAGGTGGAGATGCAGTCGTGGGCAAGTTTGACAGGATCCCTGTCCACCTGGAACACGAAATCTGGCTATATACCCTCTCCCTAGAAAAATGCAAGTTCACCCCAACTTCTGCATGCAGTTTTGACCAGTAGGACCTTGGTCCTTTTGGAGTCTATCCTTGACCAAGAACCTGTGGATATTTAATGGGGTTCCTTCTGCCCTAGATAGAGGTCAGTTTTGGTGTTTAGTTTCATATCAGAGCTTCTTGATAAAATTACTCCTTCCTTCCCCCTTTACTACTTGGTTTCTGTCCTAAGTTGTTCATCCTTTCAGCCAACCAATTCATTCATCAACAAACATATGAACACTTGCTAAATGCCAGGCACCTGGTTAGGTACTGAGGGAAGCCACATTTCCTACTACTGAAAAAGCTTTAGTGAAAGAGACAGATAAACAAAAAATTATGATACACCCTCATACATTTCTGGTGGGAATGTAAAATAGTTCAGCTGCTGTGGAAAACATTTTGGCAATTCCTCAATAAGTTAAACATAGAGTTACCCAGCAATTCACTCCTGGGAACATACACCAAAGAATTAAAAACAGCTGTTCAAACAAAAACTTGTGCATGAATGTTCATAGCAGTGTTATTCACAATAGCCAAAAGGTAGAAAAAATCCAAATGTCCATCTGCTGATAAATGGATAAACAAACTGGGCCATATCCATACAATGGAATATTATTCAGCAATAAAAAGGAATGAAGTACTGATACATGCCATAGCATGAATAAACCTCAAAACTTTATGCTAAGTGACAGAAGCCAGATGCAAAGGACCGCATATTATATGATTCCCTTTATATGAAATATCCAGAATAGGTAAATCCATGGAGACAGAAAACAGATTAGTGGTTGCCAGGGACTGGGGGGAGGGAGGAATGGGGAGTGACCATGTAATGAGCACAGGGTTTTCTTTTGACAAAACGTTATGGAACTAGATAGTGGTGATGGTTTCACAACATTGTAAGTGTAGTAATATCATTGAATTGTACATTTTTGTATGAAACATGGCAAGTTTCATGTTATGTGTATTTTACTATAATAAAAAATATGACACAAAGTGTCAAGTACTATAATAGCTACAAATAACATAATAGATAACAGCAATAGCTACCCTCTACTGAATATCTTCTAAACGGGTCATGGATTTAGCAGCTTTTAAACATTATCTTGGTCGATCATGTCAATAATGAAACGAAGTAGGTATTATTCCTTTTTACAGATGAGAAAACCAACGCTTAGCAATGTTAGGAAATTTGCCCATGGCTTCCTGCTAGTGAACAGCTACATATAATACAGACAGACAGACAGGCAGACACATACACACACACAGACACACACCCCTACAGGATTTTTTAAATATGTTGAAAAAAAATAGGAGAATATGTTTATAAGCCTGAAGTAGGAGATGCTTTCTGAAGCAAGAATAAACATGGAAGCCCTAAATGAAAAGACTGAAATATTTAACTATTTAAAATTTAAAACTTCAGTATGATAGAAGACCCCCTACAAATGTAATGGGATTGTAAGTATCAGTGCCTCATTGAAGGTGAACATGATGGTAAGTGATTGTTTAAAGTCATGTAACCCACAAATTAGCACTACAAATATAAATGAGTTTGCATGATATACTTCTAAAGTATGACACTGGTACAAAGAGTTAACAACAGAGTGATATATAGAAAAACTACCCATTACATATTATATAGTTAATAGGAATACCTTACCAGTACCACACTAACACTAGGGATGAATAATTAGGGGCTGATAAGAGCTTTGGGATGTTTTGTGTTTGTTTAAAATTGAGAGTGATGATGATTGTACAACTAAGTGAAGATAATGTGAGATACTGATTGTTTACCTTGGACAGAATATATGCTATGTGAAATTAGGAATCCTCCTACTTAATAAGTCAAGTTCTCAATCTTGAGCCTTGCTCTTGTGAAACTTATGGCTGTAAAAGGGAGGCTAAGCCTTCCTATAATTACCCCTAAGAAGTACCTGCAGAGAACCTCTTTTGTTGCTCAAATGTGACCTTTCTCTCTCTAAGCCCAACTTGGCAAATAAATTCATTCACCTCCCCCCCATCATGTGGGACATGACTCCCAGGGGAATGAATCTCCCTGATGATGTGGGACATGACTCCAGGAATAAGCTTGGCCCTGGCATTGAGGGATTGAAAATGCCTTCTTGACCAAAAGGGGGGAAAGAAAGGTAGCAAAATAAGATTACAGTAGCTAAGAGATTTCAAATAGAGTGGAGAGGCTCTCCTAGAAGTTACTGTTATCCAAGCTCCAGCTAGATATCCTAAATGGCCTCAGTGTGCCAAGCCCTAACCTAACCTACCTGAGACTTTATAATAGTTTCACTCACTAAGTTCATTTTTCAGAAACTTAAATCCACCAGAGTGTTCCTATGCCAGACAATTCCTAAAACTCAGAGACAACAGCCTCTCTAAGAACATCAGCCAGATGCAGCCTCCTACCCCATAATGTTGACACCCCCTTTTTTTATGCAATTTTAATGAGATATATTCGTACACCATAAAATCATCCAAAGTGTACAATCATTTCTTCACAGTATCATTGTATATATGTGCATTCATCACCACAATCAATATTTGAACATTATCATTACTCTAAGAAATAAAAAAGAATAAAAATAAAAGTCTATATTCATTAAAGAAATTGGTCTATAATTTTCTTTTTTTGTAGCATCTTTGCCTGGTTTCGGTATTAAGGTAATGTTGGCTTCATAGAAAGAGTTAGGTAGTTTTCCATCTTCTTCAATTTTTTTGAAGAGTTTTAACAGGATTGGTACTAATTCATTCTGGAATGCTTGGTAGAATTCACATGTGAAACCATCTGGTCCTGGGCTTTTCCTTTTTGGCAGCTTTTTGATGATTAACTCAATCTCTTTACTTGTGATTGGTTTGTTGAGGTCATCTATTTCTTCTTGTGTTAATGTTGGTGGTTTATGTTTCTCTAAGAAGCTGTCCATTTCATCT
>PVKY010000750.1:0-41023 GCA_004027775.1 Bradypus variegatus
T
This sequence comes from Bradypus variegatus, assembly GCA_004027775.1. Classification (NCBI taxonomy): domain Eukaryota; kingdom Metazoa; phylum Chordata; class Mammalia; order Pilosa; family Bradypodidae; genus Bradypus; species Bradypus variegatus. The sequence goes on from PVKY010000750.1 coordinate 2, forward strand.
CTGGAGGGGAGAGACAGAGCCTGAATCTACGAATGAATAAGCAAGGTGGTTTATGTTAGTCGCAAGTGCTGTGCAGTATATAAACACGACGGCAGGGTGGAGGCTGGCTGGGGATGGCGTGGGGGTCTTTAGACGTGATGGTGGAAAGGTCTCCCTGAGGAGGTGATGCTTCAGCTGAGTTTGAAGGGGGAAAGGAAGCAGCCACATAAAGATCAGAGCAGTCCAGACAAAGGATCAGCAGACGCAAAGGCCCCGAGGCAGGACTGAGCTGCATGTGTGGCTGGAGCCAGTGTTTGGACTGGAGATTCTTCCTGTGGTCCATTTCTGAGGATAGAGTGGCCCTGCTGCCCTGTCCCTTTGGGTGCTCACTCAGATGTGGGCGTGGGAGAGTTAAACAGAAGGGGGAGAGAGGAGGAGGGGCCCTGTGGGGCACAGCTACAAGAGGGCGCACTCAGGCTTGGCACCCCAGCTCTGCCTTGGAAACGCCCTCTCCCCCAAGCCGGGCTGCTCTGTGCAACCCCCTCACCCTCCTTACCAATCCGCCCTATAGGGAGACACAATCCTTCTAGACGGCAGGCCAGTCCTTCCACAGGCAACTTAGAGAGATAGCACCATGGGGGGAGAAATGCAGTCTGGGGAAACAAGGAGACCTGAGTCTGAGACCAGCTCTGCTGCCAGTTGTGTAATTTGGGCAAGTTACTTCAGCTCTCTGACCTCACTGTGCATCTGGAAACGGAGAGGACAACACCTCCCTCCTAGGGAGTTTGTGCAGATCAAAATGCACAACTGTGTAGAGATGGGAGATGCCTGGAAAGTGGTAGGTACCATCCTTTTTTTTATTATTATTATTAGAGAAAGTTTAATTTCTAAAAATCCAATATTTTACCAATAATAGTAAAAGCAAATAGGAGCAACAAGGCTAATGATGTGGGAATACAGTTGTTCACATTTCTGAGCAAACACCTGCCTAAGATGAGATGCTTAACAAGGAGCACATCTGCCCCAGTTCCAGAAAGGGACTGGGCCAGTGGATCCGTGAGCCAGAAGACGTGGCCTAGCACCACGCAGCAGACATGGAATACAGCCACACGTGCAGTTTTACATCTTCTCGTAGCTATGTTAAAGACGTTAAAAGAAACAGGGGAAAACACTGTTAATCAGATAGTTTCTCAAACCCAAAATAGCCAGAATGTTATCATGTTGACGTGTACAGAAAATTATTGAGATATTTTACATTCTTTTTTTCTTTCTTTGGTCCTAAGTCTCTGACATCCCACGTGTATTGTACGCTGACAGCACACCTCGGCTCAGATAGCCATGTTTCCTGTGTGCATCAGCCACGTGTGGCCAGTGGCTCTACAGGGGCCAGCAAACGTCAGCCTGTGGGCTGAATCCCACCTGCTGCCTGTTTTTTTGCAGCCCTGTGAGCTGAGGATGTTTTTTATGTATTTAAATAGTTGAAGGGAAAAAAATCAAAGCAAGGCTGTCATGTGGCACAGGAAAGTTATATGAAATTCAAATCTGTGTCCATAAGTAAAGTTTTATTGGGTCAGGGCCACACTGATTTGCTTACATATTGTCCATGACTGCTCTGCATTGCAGTGGCACAGCCCGGTCCTTGTGACAAAGACTTTCTGACCTGCAAAGCCGACAATATTTACTGTCTGGCCCTCTATGGAGTAAGTTTGTTGGTTCCTGCTCTGGAAAGCACGGCCTCACACGCATCCCTCAGCCACTCCAGACTGGGTGACTTGTGAGACCCCAGACCCCAGGTCCCTCAAGTGACTTATGAGACCCCAAACCCCAGGAGGCTGCCCCCACCCCCAACCCCAGTTAATCACCCTGTATTTCTTCACATTCGGTTCACATTTTTATAAAACTGCATTTACTTCATTTCACAGCACAGATTCTGTGTCTTTCATTTAAACCTTTCATAGTGAGGTCCTGAGCAAAGGATCCTGAAAGAAAGGCTGAGGAGAGGCTCCAGGTCGGGGTGGCCCTGAGTTGGCTGTGATGTTCGCCATCTGGGAGGGCAACAGCCCTACAGAAGGGGGCTCGAGGACGTCAGCCTGGCTCAGTGGGGGCTTCCCTCAAGCTACAAACAGGGCTCTCCAAGGTAGAAACCAGACTCAGATCATCAGACAGGAGCCCTTCCCGTGGTGCCAACCCCGTGCTCCCGATAAGGAGATTCCAGTCCCAAGGGGGCATCCAAGGGCTGGCGACCCACCCTCCTTCTCCAGGTGTGTCATCTTGCCACTAGTCCTGAGGACAGCCTTTTGTGTGACAACAACCAAGGCACAGAACCCCCTTGCATTTCATAACACCTGGGTAGCCCAGAGGGAGGCAAGGAGCTCAGGTGGGCAGGAGGGGGCTGTGTAAGAGCTGGGGGTGGGTAACAGAGGAGGACAGCCTGGCTCTGCCTCCTCTGTAGCTCTGAGAATCTCCTGGGACCTCTGCTAGCCTCAGCTCCCGCATCTGTGAAGTGGGAGCACTGCCTGCCACCCTACAGGGGTAGAGAGGTTTATAGTGAAGAAAGCATACGGGTGCTTGGCACATATCAGTTTCCTGATCTTGTCTTTCCCTGGCTCCTCAACAAGGAGAGGATGATAGGGGTAGAACACATCTGTGTCAGCACATAGGATAGAGAGCTTTACAGTGACCTAGTGGGTTAATTAATGTAAAGGTGGCACAGAGCAAGAGCTCTGTATGTATTGCCTTATTATTATTATTGCTAATTGTTATTACTAAGCCAGGCAAAAACATCCACCTCCACGAGAAGTTTAAGGAAATGACTCCTAAGGAATGCTGAGCTCCAGTGAAGAAATCCCTCATGAGCTCTTCTGATGAGAAGTCATGCACAACCAGGCCCTAGGGTGGAAGAACTTGGGAAGTTGCCTCCTGTCATTTGCAGGGACATGAGCTTCAGACACCCAGACACAGAACCTGGTCTGAAGGACACATATCGCATGGCCCTCGTCACTGGCCTTTGACCATTCCTAATTAATGCAGAGACAGAACAGATTAAATTTGCTACAGTTAAGTAAGTGCTCATCCCACGTGTGAAAGCTGCCTTCGGCTGTGTTCGCATGGGCAGTGGGACGTTATCATTGCCCTCTACAAACACCCCTGCGGTTCTCGGAGAGTTTGGCCGGTGAAGTCAGAGTGAGGATGAAGACACAGTGGCACAGCAGCCGGGAACAGCTTTATTTATGTTCCTGCAGAATGTACAAGCAGCCTTGTTTTTCTGGACAATAAGGGAGCATGCCGGCTCACATAGCGCCCATGAGTCTACATTTAGAATTGTGGCTTCATTCACATTCTTTCCACGCAGCTCACGGCTCCTGGACGAGCAGAGGGCAGTCACTTGGCCTGGGCCAGGCGCTTGGGGACAGGCCAGCTCCAGCCATGCAGACCCCTGTGTTCTCTGGCCATGCTTTGTGCTGGAGGTGGTCCGTGCTGGAGCCCCCCTGGTGCAGACTCGAGGTCTCTGGTCTGGGGGGCAGGTGGAGGTGTCCTCGGGGAGAGGCGGGCAGTCAGTATGGTGCTCAGGCACAGCTCTGAGGCCTGCCTTCCCCCGGGACGGGCTCCTGCTGGGCCAGCTGTGCTTTGTTGTTCTCTTCCCACCCTGCTGCTGACGTCTTCGGCCGAGCAGCCTGCCACTGCCCCGCCCCCTTTAGCCCACCCCAAATGTTCCCTTCGGTTGTCCTCTTGGCTTTCTTTTCTCAATCAGCTCCACTTCTTGTGGAGCAGAGCTGCCAGTTTCTAAGATCCCAAAGAAGGCATGAGGTCATATTCTCCACCTGTGAAGACTTAAAGGCATTGCATCGAGGGGAAGAAAGCAAAGTGAGAAAAACCGGGGGCCCCACGCAACAGTCTCAGCTCATTTCACCCATGCCCCAGGGCAAACTCCTCCATAAAGTAATATTTAATCATGCACCATTTCCCAAACTATGGGGGCAAAATGACTTGGGTCAAATGCAATGATACCGTAAACTGGTTATAAATTTGTATCAATGGGTATTAGGAAAAAAAGGTTAACCAGAACATCAAATCTGAGTTATCATAGGTATGGGGTTTACCATAAAGCTCTGTTTATAAAGCTAAGTTGGCTTAAATTCTCTTCAAAGAAAAATAGGTGAGCAGTAGCAGAGGGTTGAGGGTATGGCAAAAATCAGAGAAATGACACAGAAAGCACTGCTATCTGGGAAGCTGTGTCATGTTCTGTCATATCCTGTCGGTGGATATGACCCTGACAGCCCCACAAAGCAGAGGAACTCTGTCCACCTTACAGATGGGTACACTGAGGCTCAGGGAAGGTACATGAATTGGGAAATAATGGGGCATGATGGGGCAGGCTCTAAGATCCTGGGTACTTTCATTTTATTTTATTTTATTTTGGACATGCTGCCTCCCTTCTAAAGTTGATTCTTTTCACTGGGTTTGGTTTGGACAAGCAGGGTGGGTGGGGTAGGATAAAATTGAGGGGCTCCCTTTGGGCCTTCCTCAAGGGCTGAGTGGCGAGTGGGTGTCCCGGAACCTGGCCCTGGAGTTCTTAGGGCCAAAGGCAAGTTGGGGGTCCCTGAGAGAAGGAGGGTCTTGAACCCCCCACATGGTGTCCCTGCAGGCTGCACTCTGCCGCCACCCCTGGGGGACACCAAAGAGTCATCCCTTCCAAGGACCCCAGGCAGGTGTCTGTGAACCCTGCAGCCAAGGGTCTGACTAGGGCTTGTGCCAGGACCCAGGTTAGGGCTGGGGAGAAGCTACTGCCCTTGAGGAGACCCCGGGATTGGGGTGTGAGGGGGGATTCCCAAGGAAGGGCTCTAGGAAGAGAGAAAAGCCTCTGGCCTTCAATCCTGGCAGCTGGGTGGATTCCCGAGGCCAGTTTGGGTGGGTAAGGGGGTCCCCCAGGAGATGGTCAGTATCTGAGGTCTGCAAGCAGCTTGGGGTGCAGGTGACAACTGCAGGCCGAGGCAGACAGACAGTGGCCACTGGGAAGGAGACACGTGGAGAGCTGTCCCATGCAGCAGAGGGGCCATTACAGCCACACCCAGGACCTTACAAATCACCAGTCCAGGGCCAGGCCTCTAAAGAGTGCACTTACCTTGCCCCCTTTGCCAGTGATTTCACGTCCCTCTGCCATCCTCACCCCAAAGCCGGGCCTGGCCTTCCCCCAACCTGCAGCTGGGCATGATACTTCACTCCCAAGGACGGCAGCAGCGCCGGGCTCCTTACTCGAGGAATGCGGGCTGCGGTCGCCCAGGGCCGATGATGAAACGGGCTATTTCTGCTCCAGGACGTCAGCAGCCCTGGGCGCTGGCTCCGAGGCACACCCTGCGAGGCTTGTAACGTTTCCCTAACAAACATTTCCCTTTGCACCTGGAGAGATTTTTATTTGCATCGCGCAGCCTGCTTGGCTTCTAGGGATAGTTCTGGAGGGAAGCTGGGGTGGCAGCTGGGGTCCGGCTAAGCAGCCAGCAATTTCTCACTCCCCCACCCCAAGTTATCTATTACCCCTGGCCGGTCTGGAGGTAAAAATAGCTGCCGGGCTGTTTGTTTAATCTGACTGTTACTTGACACCCGCGGGTGCTGCTTCGGCCGCGCTGCTTGCTTCTTCCCCAAGCACACCATTTGGTTTCCCCCGGCTGGGTCCTCTGTTTAGGTTCGTTTCACCGGCTTCCCGGGTCTCGCCGGCTCCTGGCATTATATTTTCTGGTGGAAGGATTTCCCTCCAGTGGTCAGGTTTTGTGAAAAATAAGAAGTGCGGGTCTTGAATCCATTCACTGCCTCTGGGCCACCCACCCACAGAGGGGACTAGAAGTCTGACTGCGGGCAGAGCCGGGCTGCTTGACGCACTGCGGTGCCGTCCGGTTCCGGGAGGCCTGCCCTGGCGGAGCCGCGGAGCGTGGAAGTTACGGTGAGCAGGTGGCGGGCCCCTCGGCGTGGGCAGGGAGGCTCCAGCTGGTGCAGAGGGACGTGCTCAAGGGCCAGCGGAGGGCTGGGCACATCGTGGATTACGTGCCACTCTCTGTGCCGGGTGCGTGTGTTGGGCTGTGCTGGGCACTGTAGAGTGAGACGTGGGGCGTGTTCATGTTCTCCCCTGTGGGCTTTGGGGGTGCTGAGATGTGCTGTGTGCATGGTGAGGGGTCAGTCCTGCAGAAGATCTGGTACATACCTGGGGACTTTGCCCTGTGCCGTCTTCAGGGCACTCTGCTCCCCATGGCAGGGCAGCCTGTGCCTGTGTGTGCCCCCAAGTTGCTGAGATGCTACATGGGGGTGAAGGCATGCCCATAGCTTCCCTGGCTGGCAGGTGGAGTCCAAAGGGCCAGCCATCTGGTCTACCCCAGCACCAGCCCACACAAGGGTTTCCCAGCTTATAACAAATGGAACCATCACTTTCTGGAAAACTCTGGCCCATGGACTCTGGGAACAAGTGTGACCCCCCTTCTCAGACTGCTGGCTTCTCAAACACCCTCAGGTTCCCCAGTCAGGCAGGGCGGGCATGACCAAATTCAGAAGCATGTCTCTTGCTCATGGAGAAGAACTAATCTCTGCAAAGAGCACTTCTGGGTATGCTGGGAAGCTGGATCACCCTAGGATGTGAAAACACCCCCTTTGTTACAGGGATCCCGGAGAGTGAATTAAACACATGTGGGTGTCAACTGAGGTCCTCTTTCAGACACGAGTTCCCTTTACAACAGTAGTTGGCAAGCTCCAGCTGTGGGCCGAACACCTGTTTTTGTAAATAAAGTTTTATTGGAACGCAGCCATGTGTGTCCATTGGCTGTTTCCAGACTAGTATGGTAGAGTCAAGTACCCCACAGCCCACCAGCCTGAAAATATTTACTGTGTGGCCCTTACAGAAAAAATTTGCTGTCCCTGAGATGGGTCCATTTGTACCAAAAAAAAAAAAAAAAAAAAAAGCAGTAAAAGCTCTGCCTGTTCAACTTGCCCCTGAGCTGGGCCCTTCAGAGCCCACAGCGGGTCCCGGGGCCCCCAGGCCTGCTTTCAAGTCTGGCTGGTGGAGAAAAGGTTCCATTTGCTGCCGGGGCAGTTTGACAGGGAGCCTGGGTGTGGAGTCCCCGGCCGCCCAGCCTGGCTGTGTGGCCCGGGCAGGGCAGAGTGGATTGTGCTTATCAGGGTGATTTATAAATAGACACCTACTGGTGACCTGGGTCAGAACACGTCTGCCCTGGGCCTTTGGGATGAGCAACTGTGTTAGTGCAGGAAGGAGGGCAGGGCTGGCGGAAGGCTGGGATCCTGTAGGCAAAGGAGCCCGAGCTCCCTGGAAACCCTGGAGAGCCCTGAGGACACAGGGACGGCCAGAGAAGGCCAGGGCTCCCCGGAGGGGTGAGTGTCCCCTCTGGGGTCTTAGCCAGGGTGAGTGTCCTTTGGGTTTTCAGCTTCTTTCTCCTGACCCTCAGGAAGCCTTGACGACCCCTTACTGAAGAGGAAAAGTCCCTCATCTTCAAATAGGCCCAGAAATCTTGATAACCAAAACCTACAGTGGAGGACAGAGCTGGGCCATCTTCCTTATTAGCCCTTGGGATTTCAGTCCATCTGCACCGAGTGGCTGGAGAGAAGCAAAAGGTTTTCAGAGACAACCTGAGCACCATGAGGTTGGAGTGGGTCTTGGTTTTATCTCCTTTTGAGTGTTCAAACCGCATTTCCCCAAACCTGCCCAAGCCATCATCCTAGAACTAAATCTTGTTTTTCATGTAGTGAGTTGGAAAAGCACAAACCCTCTCCATGTTTTCTGTTGGGTTACTCATGGCATGAGCTGGTAGGGGCAGAGGGGTAGCAGAGGACAAGGGGATAGATCAAGGTCCATGGATCAAGACCCAAAAATGCGGTGTATGTGTCATCCCCAATGGAGGTCATCAGTATCATTCTGGAACATGCCCTGGAGGGGGCTGCATGTGTGACGCAGGCTGGCATGAGTCATAGGTGGCCTTCTGATGCCAAGGTGGAGGCAGAGCTGGGCCGTGATGGGGCGTGAGACCAGCTGACCTCAGCTTGCAGGTGGCAGCCTAAAGGCTGCTTCATGCAAAGTATATTTCTCCTGATTCTGTCATGAGCAACTTGGGAGCAGGAATTGGAATGTTTGAGAATTAGGCAGCAAGAGCATCAGAAGAACCAAAAACCATGAATGGCTTTATTCCAGGACTTGGAAGACCCCCTTGCTTAGTAAGAAGGGGGATGGGAGCATCCTTCTCGGCCATGGTGTGGGAAAGCGGGGAGCAGGCCTGCGGGAGTGGGGCACCTTACTTGGTATCCCGCAGTTTGGGCTTTGCCAACCTCCCAGGCCCCAGCCCAGATGGACGGACAAAAGTACTGGTCTCGTGGGGGCAGGACCCTGGGAGGTCTCCAACCCAAAGGGGAGGCGGCACCCACAGCCTTCAGCGGGGCCAGGGCTCCCTAGGACCTCTGCTTCCTGACTCAGTTGGCCCCTTCCTTCCCTGAGAGGCCCCTTCCCTGGTGGGCTGGACCACAGTGAGCCACTTCTGATGGACAGCAGGGCTGAAACAAGGGAGAGATCTAGTCCCAGCCTCTCACTTCTCCCGGTCTTCACTAGAAGCCTAAGGAAGGAAAGGGAGAGAGAGGAAAAGCTTTGATTTGCTTGAAAAGCTCTGAAGGAATTTCCCAGGGCTTCTGCTGGAAGCAGCGATCAGCAGGGAGGGAGGGCTGCACTCATCCACCCAGCTGGGCAAGGGCTGGGCCGTGGCTGAGGCTGGATTCCAGCCTGGTATGACCAAGCCCAGCCTGCAAGGCCCGGGGTTACTCTGGAGCAGCCCCTGATGTGCCCACTCAACCCCCTTCCTGACTCTGTCTGCCCCTCTCCAGAGAAGGTCAGGTGTGATGGCCACAGAGTTCAAGAGGTCAGAGTTCAGACCCACCCAGCCAGAGCCACCCTCACCCTTGGCTGACCCCATCCCCATCGTGGTGGTCATTGTTTGTGCTCCAAGTGCAAGGGCACTACTGAGATTATCTCGTGCTATTCTCGCCGTCAGCTGGCAGGGTAGGTTGTACGGTCCCCCTTGGCAGAAGCAGGAGCAGCATTTTAGAGAGGTTCCATAACTTGCCCGAGGATGCCCTGCTGAAGAAGGGCTGCAATCTGAACTTGGAGTCTGAACCCAAAACTAGTGTCTTACCCTTCCTGCCTCCCTATACCCAGAGCTTGCACAAGCATCCCACAGATTCACCGAAGAATCCAAGTCATCCTATGGGAGCCCAGCATGACTGTGGAGCTTCACCCCCTTCCCTGGGCCTTCAGGGAAGTCCCCTGCCCTTCCCCATGAGGGAGATTCTGCACAGCCCCCAGGAGGCCTGCCCAAGGGGCTTGGCCGGGGCCCTGGGGTGGGCAGCTCTGGCAAGGCAGCTGGCTCTGCCCCTGCTTAGCAAGGCCCCTGGATCTCTGCCTCCTCTTCTGTCACCTGGGAAGGAGGACAGCACCCAAATGTAAGCATTAAACAAGCACCTGGCCAAGGTACAAAGGTGAGAGCAGCTTTCTCCTCTCAACTATTCTATTTCATGATTTTTTTTTCCTTCTGCTTAAACTCCAATCCCTGAGGCTTCAGGGTCCAGCAGACTCATTCTCATGGCAGGACTGCAGGGCAGGGACCCCTTGCAGGACAGACTCACCCACCGTGACCTCCGGACCCTCCCCCATCATTTCCTTTCCTCTGTGCCCCTTGCCACGGAGCAGCCCCTGACACCCCAGTTCTGTCCCACCCTTTCAAAGGCAGAGAAGGGGAGTTTAAACTTGGTATTTGCCTCATGTTAATCTTAAATCACAAGGGCAAGACCCAGGGTCTAAACTGTAACTGAGCATGCAAGATTTCCCTGCAGTGATTCCTGCCCAGGGACAAGGGCTTGTGGGTTCAGATGTCTGCACCCTCATATCTACTTAGAAGTCATAGATGTCTCTCTCCAGGGGAGCACTGAACACTGATGCTGCCACCACATTCAGGTGCAAAAGAATGGCTGAGACCTATCCCGAGCAGGGAGGGAAATGAGTGGCTCACCAAGGCCAAGAACCCGAAAGGAGGGTGAACGTGGGGGTTGGGGGCCCAGACTAGGGAAACCCTCCTGGGGCTCTGGTCAGCCACTTTCCCTCATTCCCTTTCATTTGGGGGAAATCAAAGAAAACCGTGGCAGCCCGGCAGCCACCAAGACCCCGGCCCTGGCCGTGGATTAAACAGGACAGCCCGTGGGGATGGCAACGACAGCTAGCACATATGGGACAGTTACCAGGTGCCAACCACTGCACGCATTCATAACCACCCCATGGGGCAGGTCCTAGTCTTACCTTCATTTTACAGATGAGCAAAGCAAGGCACAATGAGGTTTCAGAACTTGGGGACACACCAGCAAGCATGGCCTGGATCCCAGCTCAGGGAGTCAGGCTCCTGTCCATCTACAGGATGAGAAGCGACGGGAGCCAGCATTTTGTGAGCACCTACTATGTGCTCACTCATCAGTGGGTGGATCTGGGAGGCCATCCACTCATTGTCTCTTCCAAAAGGTCCTTGGTGGTAGAAGCTTAGATTTATTGAAGTTATGTGCACCTCTTCTGCACCCCTTACATTTTTTACCCAGACTTCTCACAGCCACCCAGCAAGTACAGGTTACAACAAATGAACGAACTGGGGCTCAGAGAGGTGAGGCAGTGTGCCAAGGTCACCGAAGGTCACACAGACCTCAGAAGTGGGAGCGCTTGACCTCTCACTGGTCAGATGCTAAACCTTCATGGTTCTGCATGACCCTCTCCTTTGCGCCAAGAAGACCAGCTCTGGACCCCGCTTGGTTCTTGTGCTTGGACTGGCAGCCAGAACTCTCCTGGAGCTACCTTTGCACAAGCCTAGCCCAGGGAGAGCTCTCTGTCCTTCCCCTTGGTGGACCATCTGCAGCCTGCACAGTGCTCGCCTGTTCTCCCTTCAAGAGGCATTTGTAATCCATGCCTGCCTTGAGCAAGATGCAGGACAAGGACACATGGCCCAAACCAACCATGAGATCCTATACCTCAGGAGTTCCAAGGGTGGGCCCTGGACCAGCGACGCCAGCACCCCCGGGGAGCTTGTTAGGAACACCCCACCTGGACCTACCATATCGAAGGGTGGAGCCACCGAGCTGTGTTGAACCCAGCCTCCCAGGGATTCTGGGAGATCCAAGGGCCACTGCTTTAGGAAAGGACAGGGGACAGGGCTCAGCCGCAGTTCTCAGACACCCCAGGAGATTCTCCAAGTCAATTGTTTTTACATCAACTTGAGCCTTAAGGTTATTTTTAAATACCCCTGTCTGCAGGCAGAACGAGTGGTTCAGTTTTAAAATTTAGAAGCATAAACTGGGTGGCCACAGGTTTTGTTGCCTCTGTAGGCATTCTGCAGGGATGTCAAAGAAGGCGGGATGTTTGGGGATCCCTGTGGAAGCTCTTCTCTCCCTTTCCAAGCTGGCTGGCTTGCGGGAAAGGTGCAGTGGTCTTCTCCTCCCCAGCCTCCAGCAGAGAAGGAGAAGGTAGGAGCCAGTGAGGCTCTGACCTGTTCTGAGGCTGAGAGAATTCATGGTGAGATCTCCTCCTGGAAGGGCACCATCTCCTCACCCCAGGCACACACGCCATCCTGGAAAGATGTCCTCCTGTTGCAAGCTCCCGCTGGAGTTCCCTATTGGGAGGTGAATGGCCATGGGAGAGAGGAAAAGTGCCAGGGCACTGACCTCACTGCATGAGGGTGTCCGGGCCTGAGTCTGAATCCCTGCCCTGCCACTTCCTGGCTGTGTGGTCTTGAGTGACTGCCTTAACCTCTCTGAGCCTTGATTTCTCCATCTCAGCTTCCTTTGCATCAGCCCTAAGCTGTTGTGACAGTTGAAGGAGATCATGGGTATAAAATGCTGGGCAGGTAAAAGCAGCTCGATGAATGGACACTTCTGTCTCTGCTTCTCTGGCTTTGTCACCCAGTCTGGTGGCGCCATTGGGTCCATAAAAGAGGTGGAGAATGCCACAGTGCCCCCTACCCTCCCGCAGTTCTGGGGAGTCCTGGAGCCTCCTCCCGATGCCCAAGGCTGGGGCACTCCAGGGTTGCTCTGAGGGGCCCCCCACATTGCCTGGCCCTCTTCCTGATGGGGCACCCCCACTCCTAACAAACCCAAGTGCTCCTTTCTCTGGGAGCCTCCTCTCCAGGCAAGGCTCTCCAGGATGAAGCCTGGCCCACCCAACGCAGGCATCCTGGCTACAGCAGTTGATCCACAAGGGACTCTGCAGTGCCAGCAGTCTGGATCTTCCATCGACCCCGAGTGACTGAGAGGGAGTTTACCCATTGGACAAGGACAAGACTGAGCCTCTGAGAACTTAATGACTTGTCCAAAGTCTGTCTGATTCCAAAGCTCTTAAGCAGGCTGTGGTCTCAAGGTCTTCGTCTCCCAGGTTGCAGAATCCCAGGGGTGAGGGTGCAAAGTTTCAGAAGAGCTCTTGTGGCCAGGGGTGCTAAGAGGCAGCTCCCAGGAGACCCGAGGGAGGAACCAGGAACTGGGGGTGCTGGGGTGTGGCTGGGGCGTGGCCTGGTCATGGTTGATGTGGCTGGGGAGTGGCCTGGTCTGGCCGTCCAGGTCACCGGCTTCCCAGAAGGCCCTGAGCAGAGGTTCCCTACACGGGCAGGCATCACTGGAGCTCCTGGAGGAGCTTTTCTAAATGCAAGTTGCAGGGACTCCCCTTACTCTAGAGATTATATCTGAGGGCCGAGCAGCCCCATGTTTGAGCCCCAGCACAGCTTCTCTGAACCCCATGTCCGCCCCCTGTAAAGAATGAGAGTAGTTCCTGCCTCCCAGGAGTGTTGTATCAAATTAGAGAATAATAATAACTATGAATCAATAATATTGGACTATAGAAAGTACCTATCTTATAGCAGGTACTCAGTATATGGGGATTTCTTCTATTCATTCATTCATTCCCTCATGTAACATGCTGGCCAGCTCTGTGCCAGGGGCTGGGGACATGGCACTGGCATGGAGAGGTAAGGGCCTGCCCCACAGACTCGCCACCCTGGGAGGTCTCCTCCCCACCCCTTGGGAACCCGGGCGGATCCTGCCAGACCTCATGGCGCCATTTCCCCATCCAGATGGCAACCCAGCATCACTGTGAACAGGGCGGCAGGAAATTGGGTTTAGTCAGGGATGCCTGGAGTGTCTACTCTAGGACAGTTTTTAAAAACACTGCAAACCAGTATTTACTGATGGGCCATGAAATCATGGGATAAATTGCAAACAATTTATTGCAAATGGAGAATGGAATGGAATGGATGGAATTGAATGGGGTAGAATAGAAGAGGGTAGAATAGAATGGAATGGAATGGAATAGAAAATAGAAATATCAGAGTGGTACATACAAGAACAGTAAGTTTTATTTCAGGAAATTCTTCATTTATCTATGTGCTTCTGTGCACATTCTGTGCCATGCAATAAATGTATTTCTTACTCTGGGTTGAGGGAAAGACAAGTCAAAACATCTGTTCTGGAGAGGTGTGGGGAGGATGGGGTGTTCATAACTGCTCACCACTCAGGGATCAACTTACCAGGGTGTCCTGGGGTGCACCCAGGACCTGGTGAGTCAGGTGCTCTGAGCATCCAGGACCCTCAAATGGTGCCTGCTGTGGGCCCAATTTCACAACTCTCTTCCACAGCTCTCCCCAGCATGGGGCAGTCCTGCAGGGTGGGTTGAGCGGGATTATTTTTTGTCGTCCCTATTTTAAAGGGGTAGGGATTAAATGACTGGCCCGAAACTCGATTTCGAACCAGGACTTGAACTCAGGTGTCCAGCTCCTTCCACTGCTCAGAGCTGCCTCTTTGATGCCTCCCTCCTGTCGGTGCCCTCCCATTCGCAGAATCCAAGGCAAGGTGTTCCTGGGAAAAATGGAAGGGCTGAGTAAACAAACACACGAACAAATGAATGGGTGAACAAATGAATGAATGATGTGTCAGATTCAGGGGCAATGGAGGCTTTGGCAATGTCAATAGTGCCAAAGTCAAGACCCCATCATTAACAACTCTACCAGGTGTCCATCTAGCTCCATTTTACAGATGGGAAAACTGAGGATCCCAGACCTGGTGTGATTCAGCCAAGGTTTTGCTCAGTGAATGTGGAGCAGCCCCAGGAGCTGCACCCAGATTCCCAAGGGGACCCTCCACTTTGGCTGCCCCCACGGTTCTGAGGGAGTGGGCGTGCCCCCCCCCACAGCCTGGTCTGAGAGTGGGCATGGCCCGGGCTGTGAGTCGGTCCTACAGGGAGCAGCAAAACCACTCCTGCCAGCCTCCCCCCTTCTCGCTCCCCAGCTTCCCACCTTTCAGCAACTAACCTACACGGTCCTCGGACAGTGGGGCATAAATGGCACTGCCTTCATTTGCTGGGGCTGCTGGGACAAGTCCCACAGGCTGGCTGGCTTAAGCAACAGGGATTCATTGTCTCATGGTTTTGGAGGCTGGAAGTCCACTGTGCAGGTGTTGGCAGGGTCCTGCTTTTTGCCTTGAGACTGTAGCATTCCAGAATCCTCCATCCCATGGCTCTCTCTCTGTCTCTCTCTCCTTGGATCTGCTCCTCTGGGTTCTGCTAACTTCCAGCTTCTTCCTCCGTGTCCAATTTCCTTTGCTCATAAGGCAATATGGATTCAGCCCCACCCTGCCTCAATTTGGCCTCCTCTAAGTGGGGTCTTCAAAGACCCTATTCACAAATGGGTCTGCACCTTAACTAATAATAATGTCTTCAAAGGCCCTGGTGATAAATGGGTTCACACCCACAGTGTGGGGAGTCGGGACTTGAATATGTCTTTATGGGGGCGTGATTCAATCCCCAGCCCTGGAAAAGGCATGAGGGGTGGGAAAGCCAAGTGGTTTGGGGTTGCTCTTCTCTGCTCCGGTCACCTTTGATGCCAGCGAGTTGCTCCCGTGAAGGTAAATTGGGGCACGTGTGAGTCCAGGACAAGGAGCTGCTGAGGACAGCAGGGAGGGCTCCTGGCTGCGAGGGCTGGCCCTTGGGGTCCGAGAGCTCCTGATGGAGCATTGCTTCTCCGTGGAGGAAGCATCTAGAGACGCTGCCCTGACTGATGCCAGCCCGTCTGGTCACCAGGACGTGGGAGGAGCGGTTTTCCTGCAGAAATGGTCAGAAATGGCACAGTGATGGGCTGCTCCTGACCCCCCTGTGGGCCTTGTGGAGTGAGATTCACACCCAGAGACGCTCCTTGAAGCAAATTCAAGTGCAGCTGGCAGGCTGCTGGAATTCTGGGGGCCTGCCCGAGCCCACCTGGAGCCATGGGAGACCCCAGAGGCACCCCTCTTCACAGATCAGCCACCAGCAACATCAGGTCAGTAGCTTGAAACCGGCCCCAGAAATGGGCCACGGACATCCGCAAATACTGCCAGGCAGGGTGTTTCCCCCAGAGAGATAGTTGTTCTGCTTCGGCGAGACCATCCCTGGTCAAATACAAGTGCCTGGGTGCGAGGAAACAGGAAAGTAGCCCCTTCCTCTAGCTCCCCTTTTCTCCACTTCTGGCTTTTTCCTCCCCTGACCAGGGACCCTCCCATTCTCGGGAGCTTAAGCCAACCAGCCTGGCTTCTAACTGCAGACGGGGCCCCGGGTCTCGGCACTGCCCAGGGGCTTCTGGGGAAACTAATCGTCTAGACATGGCAGTTGGCTGCATGGGCCAGAAATGGGATTTATGCTGGGAAGAGCACCATGGAGAAAGCATTTCACCTCCACAGCTCGCTCCCAGGGTTACATGTCCACATTCGCTGTGACCACCCACTCAGTGGCCAGGGCTATGGGAGTGCCCAGTACCACCCACGTCGCTTTCCTGGGGCTGGACGAAGCTGCCTGGTCCTCTCCCGGGGCACCTGCACCTTAGGATCAGCTCAAGGGCCCTTGGCTTGCCCAGTTCTAGCTCCCAGATGGGGCCATTCAAACTGGGCCAGCCCGGGGTGCAGGCCAGGCTGCCCAGTTTATAACAGGGAGCCGAGAACCAGAGCAGTGAGGCCAAGTGGTCAGAGGGAATGTACAACCCCAGGCAATCTGAGGTCTGCACACAATTACAAAGCAGGCGTCTCACAGCTGCGACTCGACCCAGTTCCATAGGGACAGGGCCTGTCCCTGACACTGTCGGTGGCACCTGGAGCTGGGGGCGGTGCATGGCTTAGGAGATCCCATGCTTTCTTCAGGTGGAATGTAATGAACTTAGGCTTTCTGTTTCCTACGACCTGAAAATCCCATTTCTAGACATACATCCCAAAAGTATCGCAAGCAGAGATTTCCGATAGGTACAGGTACACCGATGTTCATAGCAGCATTATCCAAGAGGCGGAAGCAACCTGAAGGTCCATCAGCAAACCAATGGATAAGCAAAATGTGGTCCATATACACAAGGGAAGATTACTGAGCCCTGAAAAGAAAAGAAATTCAGATGTATACAACACAGGTGAAGCTTGAAAACATTATGTTCCGTGAGATAACTCAGACACAAAGGGATAAATATTGAATAATTCCACCTATATGGAATATCTGGAATAAGCAAATCCACCGAGACAGAAAGTAGACTCGAGGTTGGCAGGGGCCGGGGAAGGGAGAAGGAATGGGAGTCACTGCTTACTGGAGGCAAAGTCTCTGTTTGGAGTGATGGAAAAGTTTTGATAATGCTGTTGTGGATCCAATATTGTGACTACGACTGATGCCATTGAACTGTACAGTTGAAAGTGGTTAAAATGGGAAATATTGTGCTACATACATGTTACCATGATTAAAAATTTTTTTTTTAATTCTGATTTCCCAAAGTCAAAAGAGTTTGTAAGGTCAGAGAAAACACCACACTGGGGGACAGTAGAGAAAACACCATCAGGAGGTCCAAAAGAATTAGGGTGCCAGGGTCAAAACCGAGGGTGTGAGTCTGGCTCTGGCACCAGCCAGGGATGTGAGCAAGAGCAAGTGGTTTGCCCAAGTAGCCTCAGTTTCCCTGGCTGTAAAATGGAGTAAGGCCAACCTGCAGATTCTTAGTGAGGAATAAATAAGTGCAGGCACGTGCAGCCATGGCATGGAGCCTGCGCCTCGATAGATGCCCCCAGCCCCCCCACACACGTGCCTGCTCCCCTCTCCAGGTGGGCCCCAAGCAAGAACATCAATGTCACCATGCCACCATTCATGTCATAAAATTTAGGACGTGGACAAGGACATTCCCTCTGCAACAGCCAAATGGCAGGGTTGTTGGCAATTGCACAGAGAGGTCAAGAGCTTGACTCAAGCCTGACCAGCCAGTCCTGACAACAGAGTGTGCTGCCTGGAGCGGGCTGGGTAGTGGAAGCTGTGCTTGCATTCATGGGGCAGAACTTGGCCTCTCGCCTGCCCATATGCGAGATACGGAGCTGCAACATTTAACCACAGAGAAGCACTCCTCCAGTCCACCCACTTCAATGTCTCAGAAAACGGCCAGAAAGAGGAGCTAGTGGAATCAATTGCAATTTGTCAGGGCGTTCTGGGTGTGATAAAGCAGGCCCTGTCATCCCCGCTGTCTTCCTGCTTCCCCTTTCCTGAGCAGTGAAAACACCATTCAATTAAAGTAATTAAATCCACTCAAAGATCTCAGGCTCAAAAACCACATGCAGGCAAGTGGTCAAACCCAACAGCAAAGCTAACCCAATGGCTTCCTGTGGAAAGGACCGGCAGGGGCAAGAAGGAGCTCAAAGCACATCCTTAGCAGCTCAGGAGCATGGGCCAGGCATGGGAGGGGCTGCCTCCCAGTTCTGCACCCCTGGCTCCCTGAGCCACCCTCCCCAAACAGGGTGCACCCTGTGTCAGCCAGTGGAATCCATGGTCCCGCTCTCATGGTTGTTCCAAAAGCCGAGCTGAGCAGACTCAATAGGCTTCTCCGCCTGTGCTCTGTGATTCCTCCATGAGCAGAGCTGGTGACACAGCACCCCTGGCTGTGATGGAGTGCAGGGACCCAGGACACACCCATCTGAGCCATACCCCATGGACCAGGGGTTCAGGGTCCCATTTTAAAGAAAGCATAGGGTAGCAAAGGGGTGAGTCTGAGCTGAGTCCCAGCCCCAGGTCTCCTACTTACATGCTATGTGACATTGTGCAATGTCTACATCTCTCTGAGGCTTTATTTCTTCACCTAGAAAAGGGTGACAATAAGCCCTACTCAGCCTACCTCCCAGGGGTCATGAGAAGCAAACAAGGTCATGCATGTTGGCATGTGGGAACTCTGCATTTAGTGCAAGATTTTTCTGTAAACCTACTTCTCTAATTAAAATAAAAGATTGTGGGTGTCAAAGTGTGTCATAAGCAGCAGTGTGATGTGCAAACACAAGTCATTACTGTCACGGACATCATTCCAGTATGGAAACCCCATACTGGCTGCAACTCGCATTGTGATCAACCTAAAAGTTGCCCTAAAAGTTGGCAAGGCCCCGGGTTACCAGATAAAATACAGGATGCCCAGTGAAATTTGAATTTCAGATAAACAACAAATATTTTTTTAAAATATAAGGATATCCCATGCAATATTTGGGGCATACTTATACTAAAAAATTCTTTAAATTTCAGATAAGCAACAGTGTAGCAACCTGTCTAGCAGGCGAGACAGACCTTAAACAACAAATCACCCAGTTAAGTAGTTAATTACAATTATGATAAGAGCTGCAAAGGACATGGATATTTCATGCCTTGAGAGCATATATCAGGGGGACTTGAGAGGGTTTGAAGAAGCTGCCTTGATGAAGGGATAATTGAACCGGGTTCTGAAGCATATATAAGAGTTAGCCAAGTAACAGGGAAAAGGTGGAGGTAAACAACTCCAGGCAGGGGAAACAACATGTGCAAAGGCACCAAGGCAGGAAGAAGCTGGAAAAAGGCCCGTGTGGCTAGAAAGCCAAGAGTGAGGGAGAAAATAGTCCAAGATGAGGATGGAAAGGGAGGCTACTTGTTAAGGAGACTGATTTTCATTCTATAAAACTGGGAACTCCTTGATGGGGTCTAAGCAAGAGGTTGGCCTGCAGATCTGATCTTTAAAAGCTGCTCTGTGTGCAGGACAGGGTGAACATAGGCTATTGCAAGCCTCCCCAGGAAGGTGATGACAGCTTGGACCATGCAGTGACAGGAGAGATGGGGACAACTGCCAGTGACCTTTAAAAGAGGGAATTCATGGGACTTGGAAAAGGACTGGAGGGGGAGTCACTGGGAGGATGAAGAGAAGGCAGACTCAGCTTGAGGACGCCCAGTGGGCACTTGGATAACAGGCCTGGAGCCCAGAGAAACAGCCTGGATGTTTGTGAAGGTGCACTGTGCTGGTTTGGATATATTACGTCTCCCAGAAAGCCGTGTTCTTTAATGCAGTCTTCTGGGGGGCAGATTTATTAATCTTTGATTAGGGTGAAACTTTCAATTGAGTGTTTCTATGGAGATGTGACTTACCCAACTGTGGGTGAGACCTTTGATTAGGTGATTTCCATGGAGGTGTGGCTCCGCCCACTCAGGGTGGGTCTGGGTTAGTTCACTGGGGTATTTAAGAGAGACGCTAACAGCCGACACAGACCCAGATGTTTGCTAACGTTTATAGAGATGTTTGGAGATGTGGATAGAAGGACGTTTGGAGCTGCTAAGCTTAGAGATGAAGCCCAGAGTCTGCCCCAGAGAAGCTAAGACAGGACCCCCGACGCTTAGAGAGAAACACCCTGCAAGAAAGAAGCAAAAGCACACAGCAGCTGAGAGGGACGAGCCCAGGGACATTTTGGAGAAAGCCATTTTGAAACACAACCCAGGAGCAAAGGACCAGCAGACACCAGCCACCTGCCTTCCCTGCTGACAGAGGTGTTCCAGACGCCATCAGCCGTTCTTCAGTGAAGGCATCCTCTTGTTGATGCCTTAGTCTAGACACTTCTATGTCCTTAGAACTGTAACTTTGTAACCTAATAAATCCCCCTTTATAGAAGTCAATCCATTTCTGGTATATTGCATTTCGGCAGCATTAGCAAACCAAAACATGCGCTAAAACCAGGAGTATGCTTAGCGTTGCCTCTGTAGAGGTGGCAGAGTGAGGTGAGAAGAGGTTCCCAGACTAAGAACAGAGGAAATTCAACATTTCATGGTCCAGACAAGGAGAGGGAGAAGTAGAGTGTGTGTCCAGGAAGTCAGGGTGACAGAGCATCTCAAAGTGGCCTGGGAAGGTCAAGTGGTGCAGCCACTGTGGAAAGCACAATAGCAGTTCCTCAAAATGCTACACATAGAATCACCAGGTGACCCAGAAATCCCACTCCTAGGTATATACCCAAAAAAATTGAAAACAGGGACACAAACAGATACTGTGCACCAGTGTTCACAGCAGTGTTGTTCACAGCAGTGTTATTCACAGTTGCCAGAAGGTGGAAACAACCCAAGTGTCCATTGGTTAATGAAGGGACAAACAAAATGTCATCTACACACAATATGGAATATTGTTCCGCCATAAAAAACAAGGAAGTTCTGATACATGCTACAATGTAGATGAGCCTTGAAAAAGGTCCATAAGGACAAATATTTTATAACTTCACATATAAGAAATATCTAGAAATAGCGAACTGTAGAGACAAAGTAGATTAGAGGTTGCCAGGAGATGGGGCAGAGTGGAGAAGGGGGAGCTGTTGCTCAGCAAATATAAAGTGTTTGGAAATTTTGGAAATTTATAAATTTTAAAATTTAAAAAAGAGCCAATAGTCTCAAGTGCAGTCAGAGGTTAAGTCAGACAAGGAGCACATGGACTGGAAGATAAATTTGGGAGAAGTGGAGGGAGCTAGAGGCAGAGGGAAATGGGTTAAGGAAATGATTTGGAGCTGTTATGTACCCCACAAAAGGCCATGTTCTTTTAATTCATCCCTGGGGGGGCAGAACTATTGTGGATGGGACCTTTTGGTTCAATTGAGATTTAACCCAGCCCATTCAGAGTGAGTCTTAATCCCTTTACTGGGGTCCTTTATGAGGATAAGAGAGAGAGAATGCCTAGAGACATTTGGAGACAGCCATGGAAACCAGAACCAGGAGAGAATGGCCAGCAGACATCACCATGTACCTTCCCAGGTGTCAGAGGAGACCCAGATCGTCAGCAGCCTTTCCTCAGGGAAGGTGTCATCTATTGATGCCTTAATTTGGACATTTTCACAGCTTTAGAACCATAAATTTGTAACTTACAACTCCATTGAAAAAGCCAACCCATTCCCAGGATATTGCATTCTAGCAGCTTTAGCAAACTGAAATAAGGAGAGAGGACACATTTGAGCAAATAAACTGCTTTTGAAGGCCATGGACATAAGTAGAAATTTACCATGAGATGATTAAGTCCTCGTTTTTGTTTCTATGTATTCGTTAGAGCAGATTCCAAGACCTTAATTGCAACCTGGCAACCTGCAGTTTATCCTCATTCATGTTTCCAGAGGGAAACCACACATTTGTCGCTGCAAAATGAGGCTCTTCACCAAATTCAGGTTGGCTTCCCCAAAGGGATCAAAGGAATGAGCGAGACCATAGGGGGGTGGCCTCTGGAAGACACTGCAGTGAGAGTGACAGCAAGTCCGTGCAGCAACCAGGGAGGGCAAGAGCACAAGCACAGAGTAATAGGGCCCCTGATTTCTCACAGGACAAGTGCCACCAACTCCTTCTGCACCTAAGCCGCAGTGTCTTTGTGGCCAGCAGCTTGGTTTCATCTGTAAGTCCTCTCTCATGAAGCTGCAGGCAGCGGGATAGATTTACAAGTGAGCGAAAAAGGGGTCAATCTGAATTCTTCAGGAGGCCTTAAGACCCAAGGTGAGGCGTGTTTCTCCATAGAATTGCTACTACCTTGCTACTTTTCTCTGTGCCTCAGTTTACCCCACAGAAAAATCAGGATATAGATTTTTTTACCCCATTCAGAGCATGAACGCAAACATCGGTTGAGCTTCTGTGTGGATGTGCTCCATATTCAAAGGCAAATAAGACTCCATTGTGGGTTGAAGAACTTGTTTACTAGTTGAGAAGACAGAGAAGCAGTCACCAATCTGAACCATATGGGCTATGATATACGATGCATGATGATGCGATAGGAGTTACCAGAAAGCTAACCCAGCACACTGTGGGATGCCAAGGAGACTGCCCAAGCCAGCACGGGGACCCAGGGATGGGCTTCCCCAAAGGGTGGGAGAAACAAAGTACTGTTGTGATTCTCCAAAGAAATACACACCACAAATTTGAATTATGACTATTAATATTAATAAATGACCTCAGACAAGACTAATATCCAGAAGCTTTGAGCTAAGAAGGCCTTGTGGTAACCCAGTGGTTTGCATCTAAAATTTGCATGGTGGATCTATTTTAAACACTTTAGACTTCATTCTTTGCACTCTTAAAATCCTTCTGCAGCTTTTTGATTCTTTTAGCTGCCAAAACAGACACTCAAGCCTCCTGCCAACAGTAAATCGAACACTGTGCTTGTTTGCGCTTGCTGAGTTGACTCAAGTTAGCCCTTCCTATTCTCTTTACAGCAAAACCTGAGTTATGATTTCATGTGAGATAATGGGCTTTGGTCAGATTTTACCAGCAAAAAATATTATTTGAAACTGGCCCAACCTTGCTTAAAACTCCTTCCATGGTAGAAGTCCCAGAGCCTTAAAACGGGTTCCAGAAGATTTCTTGGACCAGGACACATTTTTGACTATCAGAAGTAATATAAATTGACATTGTTTGGTTATTTGCCCTAAGTGCCTATGTTTAGAATTTTGTTGAGCTCAAGTGTGGATTAAGGAAATAAATTCAAGGCCACCTACGTGATATTTGTTATTGACTCTTAAAGATGCCTCTTTCAGGCATTTATTCCTTCCTCCCTTCATTTATTCACTCATTCATTCAACAAACATCCACTCCATGCCCCAAACCCAGCCCTGGGGTCAGTCAGTCCATGGGGCTCCACCAAAATCATTTCTCCTCTTCTTTCTAGATGGGCAGTGATGATACCAAATATGAGCATGAAAAGAAGTTTCCTAACTACAGATCCTAAAACCCAGTGAGGCAGGCACCGGCAGCCCCAGTTCCTCAGACAGGTATGGAACCAATTCAAGAGCCAAAGTCCAAAAACTCTCCTGGAGGGACCCACTGGGGACCCATAGCTGGGGGCAGGGGGAGGAATTGGGGGATGGAGCCAACTCTATGTCTCCTATATGACTCCAGGTAAACCAAATCAGAACTGAAGAAATAATCTGAAAAGAGCTAGCAGGAAGAAGTCTCCCTTTTCTCTGATGAAAAAGAAGTTGGTTATTTTCTAAAGTTTCTAAGTAACAGTTAACGTACCTCCCTACTGTTTGAAATCAGGAGGCAGACCCAAAGTCTGGTTGAAAGCAACATAGACAGAAACTGAACAGATTAAGCCGAAACGGGTAATTCAAAGGAAATTGGGAATCCTGTGGACTCGATGTGAAGCCAAAGATCCAGGCTGGCAAGGGTCAGCAACCAGGCAGCCACAGAACATATCAGGCATCCTAAAACCAGAAAGAACACCCTGAGCACATTCTCCGTCCTAGCACCTCTCCAGTCAGAGCACCAAGTTCCAGGAGAAATGGGACCATCGGCCTGGGCTGGGCCTCTCGTTTCACTCGCCCCAGGGACCTGGGCAGATTCTGGGCCCCACCAAGACAGGACACCCTGGTGGGGGGAAGGGAGAGAGGGGAAAATTCCCAGAAGGTATCAAGGAAGTGTTTTAACTCAAAGAACGGGCATAGAAGCTGAAGGTTCCAAAAAAAAGTAACAAATGTCTGCTCTCAGTAGGGGTTCTTTAACTGGCTGGGTGTGTTGAATGGACATCTCCAACTATCCTATTTTCATCTTCATGTGGAAGTGGAGAAACCCCCAGTATTTCTGAGTTCAGTCATTACCAGGATCACAACTGTAGCGGTCAGGACACCTGACTGAAGGCGGCCATGGCCCTTGGAACAGGAGGTGGCCGCTGGCCTGGGCTTGCTTGTCCCCAGTCATCAGGGGCCATGACTGCTCTGCCCACTCTGCTGCCTTTAGCAGGGTGGCCTCTAGTCCTCACTGCTTGTCCCTTGGGGGTGCAAAGTGGATGCCTCATTTCCAGGTTTCATGCCTGCATTCGAAGCAGAAAGAAAGGAGGAAACAGGTTGGAGCCAGCAGAAATTGCCCCTTTGATCAGAGATGGGCATCTTCCCAAAAGTCTGTCTGCTTCCACCTCTGTGAACCGCACAGTGTGTGGCAGTCTGAGAACGCCAGTGTGCAGCTTTTGTGGTGGAGGTGGGCAAAGAAGACAGGGTAGAAAGCTGTGTGGTCAACCAGCAGTGGGGTCTCCTCACCCCTAGTACATGGGCTGATGCTGTCACCCTCAGGTGACCTTCTAAAAGACATTTGCTAGAACTCTGGGTCCCTTCCTTTCTCCAGCAACTCCAGCTAAGTTCTTTCATTCATGAAAGCAGATTTGGCTGCCTGTGAACTAGCATTCAGAATGCACTGGACAGCTGTGGTCAAGAGGCAGAAACCACCAAACCCCAAGGAAGGCTGGCCTCTGGGGCCGAGACACGCATAATGCCCATTGCTGGCTGCATCGGCCATCCTGGGGCGCCCCGTGCAGTCTCCAACCAACCAAGGGCCATGCAGGGAGAACAGGACCCCCTTCCGCAGACAGGGAGAACATGCTTAGAGCCGCACTGGCCCGGGTCAGGGGTACTGGGGGCCCGCAGAGGCCCAGAGGACCACGGGCGAGCTCCTGGGCCCCTACATGGGATCAGGGGGTGCTGGGCAGGATTTCAGGATGCCTGACATGCAGGGCCGTCTTCCCTGACTGGGACCAAGGCTTATGTTTGCCCGGCAGTTTTATGGCAAAGGCCTGGCTGAGTGAGGAGGGGAGACTGGGGGCCCCTTCTGTGTTTCATCTTCCAGTTGAGGAGCTCAAAGCAGAGCATCCTTCCAGGTGGTCACTGTCCCAAATGCCCGCTGAAGCCTCCACCAGCTGGGCCACACCAGGTCTGCACCTACCATCCTGTCACCTTCGTGTGCACACCCCGGGTGGGCTGTTGGAGGTCTCGCGGGGGTATCTGGGTCCCAGCAGAGAGCAGGAGCCCCAGACAGGATCTAGAAGAGAACTTCGTGAAGGATCCACAGCAGAGGTGTGGGCAGAAGCAAGGGGGCATGGCACCCCTCATGCAGAGAGGGTGCTCTCCCCTCGGCAGCCCCGAGGCAGAGGGGGACAGGGTTGCTGGAGCTCAGGAGGAGGGGACCTCATCTAGAGGACAGTGGAATTGCCAGGACCCTGCACCCCAGCATGGAGGGAGGGGATGGGGGCAGAGGTTCTGGGGCCGCTCACATCCCTCCTTCCAAACTCCTTCCCGTGCCTCCCCTGGGCCCAACCCAGTGGAAGCTGGAGAGTTAGGAGGCCTGGTGACACAGGCTGCAGGGACTCTGCCCTCTTGCAGTGCATCCAGGATCAAGGCCAGTCAGAATAACCAACGCAGTGGCCCAAAGCTCCTGGCACTTGAGGTCTAACGATGAGACAGGCTACAAAGGATTACATTTAATTTTAAACAGTGCTCCGTATCATGCAGAAAATAAATGGGGCTCTGTGAGAGTGTGACAGGAGAAGGGGTACATCACATGCAATGGCTAGGGGAGGTCGTCACTGCAAAGAAGGACCAAGCGTCAGGCACCAGTACCCCACACCATTCTTGCATGGAGCTACTGAGGTGCATAGCCTCTTCATACCCTCTACTTATTTCTTTTGCAGAGAAAAAAGAAACATCCCCACTTTGAATCTGCAGCTGGTCAGCGGATCTTGCTTTAAAGGCAAAGGGCTGCATTTATTACTCACCAGGAGTTTCCCCCAGAAGCGCCCCCCAGCTGCCCGGGACAGACAATGCAGGGGAACAAGAAGTGCACAGACGGGTTCAGCGACACCTCAAGCATCGGGAGTGTGCTGGATGACGCGGACCGGGAGGTGAGCACCCTCACAGACAGGGCGTTCCGGAGCTTGTGCATCTCGGAGGACATGTCCTTCAATGACCCTGACCTGGCCAGGTCCCCAGATATCACCCACCAGGTGTCGGGGAGTTTGCACCGGGGAACCGTGAGCCACGCCCACCGGAAAAGCGGGATCTGGAGTCAGCTTCCATCTGAGGGCACAGAGCATGCCGGCTGGGCAGCCACAGTCCAGCAGTTGCCCAAGTACGTGCAAGGAGAGGGAAAGTACCCCAAAGGCAGCCCCCCGCCAACGCCAGTCCAGAGGAAACTGGAGGCAGGGGTGTCCGGCCCGAGAGGCGGCAACAAGCCCATTTCCAAAGTGTCGTCGCTAATTAAATCTTTCGACAGGACGGACAGCCAGTGCTGTGACAGCAGGCACACGACAAGCAAGCCCCCGGCTCTGAAACATCCGCCCAAATTCGCTCCTCTTCCAGAAAGTGGAGTCAACTTCTGCTTTGACTCAGCATTTTTAACTGTCAGGAGGGTGCCTGCCGAGGTCTCCAACCCCCATCAGGCCGGCAGGAAGCACGGGGAGCAGGAGTCCCCCGAGAACCCAGAAATGGCATGCCGCCACTCCGGCAGCTTCCTCCCGATGCCTGACAAGGCCTCCGGTTCCCTGGAGCCACAGTTCCTCTCTCCTCCCACCAGGCCAGCCCAGGGTGAGCTGGGAAGAGGTCAGGAATGGGTGCGCAAAGGGACCTTTCTTCACAGTGAGAACAGCGCCTTTCAGTCTTGGAAAGCCCACCAACCAAGGCTGTCAGAAAGAAAGGACTCTGGCGAGACGGGCCCAGAAAGCAAAGCTCCCCGACGCCACGGGGAAACCCACCCAACCAAGGGCAACATCTCGCCCAGCCAAGGCCGGGCCACCTGCAGCCAGGAGGAGACCTGGCCGGCTGCAGGGGCTCTCTCTACATCGGGGTCCTGGGAGCCGAGGGATGCCAGATCCCCAGGGTCTGCTATGGAGGGAAACGCTCCAGGCTCACAACCTGACCCTCAGGTGAAGACGGCCCAGCCACCATGGAGGAAACCAAAGCCTGGCAAGGGAAGGAAAGAATATCTCCGAGAGGCTCCAGAAGAAAAGCAGCCGATCCCCAGGGGGGGCCCAGCTCTGTATAGGAAGCAGAATCCCCCAGGACAGTTTCCAGAAAGCAACGTTCTTGACGTGCCCATGGACCCCAAGTTGTGTTATGACCGTCCTTTCAACATCAGCAAGCTTCTGACGCCCGTCATTCCCACCAAGTCTGCCCTGGTCTCGTCGGATGGCCAGCCAGTGGAGGCAACCCCGTCCACCCCGGGACAGCCCAATGGGTACCAGCAGAAGGATCCCAGTGAATGCCAATCCTGGGACAGCTACAAATCCAAAGCCTCCAGCCTGCTGTTCAACCTCAAGGACGTGAGGAAATGTGTCAAAAGCACCTATAGCCCCTCGCCCCTCACAAAAGGCCCCGACGAGAAAACCAGGGGTAAGGTTGATGGCAAGCAGGAAACAGTTAGCAACGGAGACCCCTTTCCCAACGGGCTGGAGGAGAGCCCCCTGAATGACCTTTCAGAGGAGAGACCACCTGGTGCCCCTCCTGGGTCATTTCTTGGTATGCAGAAGGACCCTAAAACCGATGCCAGCTCGTCCTCTGAAGGTGACCAGCTAACTCGTAGCTCACCTCCAGCTATCACCTTCTTTGTCAATGGGGAGCCCATCGAGACAAACAATTATGAGAAGGACAATGCCAACGGAGACCCGGAGATCAGTCCCACTGGCTCAGGGTGGTGTCCAGACTCTGGCGGACACTCTCTCTGGAAGCATCTGTCCCTGAAGCTCTGTGGCCAAGAGCCCGAGATCACCAATGCTGCAGAAGTGCCAAGGGGCCCCCAGCTGGAGAATGGGTTCTCCAGATCCGTCTCCCAGGAGACGGAACCCGAGCGCGAGGCAGGGCTCCAGAACTGCAACTTCAACCAGAAAGTCTCTCCAGCACCCCTCTCCCCAGAGGAGGAAGACGTGTTTTACAGTGACAGCCAGTCTGATTTTATCCCAGGCCTCAAAATGAAGACCAAATTCAGCACCAGTTCTTCTGATCAATCCTTCGCTTCATTCGATGACCAGCAGAAGACATGGTTTACTGAGAGCCAGCGGGAAGGCAGGAGGGCTGCCACGAGTGCAGGCGAGAGTCAGAAGGATGAGAAGGAGAAAGCGATGGGGAAAGATGCTCTAGGTGATGGGCACACACGCGTGGAAGAGAAAGGGGACAGTGAAAGGCCACTAAGAGTGGGAGAAGGTCTGTCTGTAGGTCGTCAGATGAAGGCATGCGCTGAGGAAGCTCATTTCAGACTCACGTGGAGCAGGGGAAGCAAGGATACAGCACTTTCACAGGCCAAAGAGCTCCCCACCTCACCATCGTCCGCGTCAAACAAGCTCATCTTGTTTGCCATTAAAGACAACACCCTCAGGGCCACCCCTGTGATAAAACCCATCATGCTGCCCCTCCTGAGGACCCTGTCATCCGAGGACTCGCCTGGAGGTGGCCACAAAGAAGAGTTGTCACCGAGGCCCAGCAAGAATGCCAGCTTCTATCCCCCAGAGAGCCAGGAAAGGCCCTGCTCCCCAACACCCAGCCATCTTCTGCCTACCAGTGGGCAGGGCGCACAGTGGAGGCACGCAGCCTGCGGGGATGCAGAGGTGGCAGCCAGGAGGGGACCTGTTCAGCCAGCCACAAAGGGGACTCTGCCATCTCCTCCGCTGGCGGGTGACGGGGAAAGCATGGGTGCAGAGAACAATGGCCAGAGGAGGGCCACATGTGAGGGGAAGCCCGCCACTCCCAGGCACGTCCCCATGATTGCCTTACCAGAAGGTGGCAGGGAAGACGATCCAGCCCCACACCAGCTGGGGCCGGGCCGGGAAGAGCAGGTGCAGAGTTCCCAGAATCACTTTTTGTCTGTACCCAGAGCAGGGCCCCCGGGGAGAAGGCCGGTGGGGAGAAGGCCAGTCCCCAGAGAGACAGCGGCTTCCCCAGACCCCAGCTCTCCAGAAGAGAGCGAGGCCTACTCCCCTGCCACCAGCAGTGTCTGGGACGATGCTTCCCAGGTCCCCAGGGAACTGGGGTGGCTGCCAGAAGAGAGAACCCATGCCAGCTCCTGGGCCAGCCACAGCCCTGCCCAAACCACCAAGAGGGAGCTCCTGACGCATGCTCTGGTGTGGGAGGCAGGGGACCCCCAACTCGAGGCATCAGCAGAGGACCTCCGGGCACTGTCCCCTAGAGGCTCATTGCCAGATACAGTTACCAGCTCAGCGGGCCTCCCTGAGAAAGCAGAAGGAGCCCCTGCCCAGCCAGAGAGGGCAGTGGGCAAACCGCCGGCAGTGCCACCCAAAACCGAAAAGGCCCTGCGGCGGGCCAAGAAGCTGGCCAACAAGAGGAGAAAGACGGCCCCGATACAAGAGAGAGACGGCGAGCCCCGGGCGGAAAGGCTTCCCCTCCAGGACTTGGAGAGGACGGAGTCCAGGCCGCAGTCCCCTGGAGAGATACCCCTACCCAGCTTCCCCGTGGTCCGCGCCCTGCCCCCTTCCGCCCACCGCCACTCTGTGTCCGGCTTCTCTGAGCACGTTAGGAGGTGGCCGGGGGTGCCCCCATCAGCCACGCCCCTGCCCCCTTACCCTGCCACTCAGAAGGTCCTCCAAGACCCCCAGTCTGGGGAGTACTTCATCTTTGATCTGCCCGTCCAGGTGAAAATCAAGACCTTCTATGACCCAGACACAGGCAAATATGTGAAGGTCTCCATCCCATCCTTGGAGGCGGACCCCTCTGAACCCCCCTCCCAAGATGAGCTTGCTGCTGCCTGCCCTCTGTACCCTACTTTCCATCCCTTGCCCGCGACATCCCTGATGCTTCCGAGGTGCTCCTCTCAGCTCTCGGCCCCCACCTTTCCAAGGCAGGGTCCTCACATCCCCCGAGTTGGTGGCGGCCATCAGGGCCTCTGTGACACTGATGCCAGGCTGCGGGCCCTGTGGCCATACGGTGACAGAGCCCTGAACTCTGCAAGCCAGCAACCCGACGGGCTTCCCCAGAGCCCGGAAAAGGATGGAGGAGACGCTCCAAGCCTGGAGATTATCTCCACCAATGACTTAGAGGACTTCGCTACGGAAGGCATCTCTTGAAAATTTAAGCAGAAAAAGCCCCCTCCTGGATGAACCCATAAGAGCTTACGTCCCCCCTACCCCAGAATAAAGACTGTCTTACACACACATGCATGCATGCACACATGTATGCACACAGACACATGTACACACAGACACAGATGCATCTTTGCACATGCATGGACATGCACCCTGTGTGCACACATGTACATACATGCATGTGCAAATGTGCATGCATGCACATACACACGCATGCACATACACTCATGTAGCCATCCCCACATGGTAAGCCATTTGAGAACCCTACAGTTCAAAAGGACTTGAGGGGTTTGAGAAAAAAACACCTAAAGGCCCCCCTGGGCCCCACCCACCATCTCCAGAGCGATTTTTCAGGTGGGGGGGCAGGGGGGTGCTGTTTGCATGAAATGCCCCCTCAGTGCCCCTTCCAGCTCCACACACACACACACACACACACACACACACACACACACACACCACTGCTTTCACCTTCCCCTCCCCACCCTTCTCCTGGACATCTGCCCCTGCCACCAGGATTGGTGTGACAGAGGACACCATCAGATCTGTTTCCTAGAGACCCCCACCCCACTCCTTCTCAAGGTCAAACCCTAGCAGTGAGCAAGACCCTGTGGCACCCCCCATGGCTGTGCTTGGGGGTCCTGCTCAGCAGGAGCCATGGCACATGGAGCACGCAGCTGCATGGTGACAGCAGAGTTGTCACAGAGCACCCCCCACCCAATCATGCAGCATCGAGGCATGGCACAGACAGGACCCCCTCCCCAACCCTAACTCAGAGTCACAGAGCAATATCCAACACATGCCCAGTTTCCAGGTCACCACCAGCAAAAGCCGGCTCAGCTGCAGACTTCCCCAGACTAAGTAAGGCAATAGGATGCCGTGTTGACAAGTTTATTTGAATAGAATGTTTTTTTCCCAGCTGTGATGAAACTTTCTTCAGAGGGCTATGAGGGCTGATAAAGAAGAGGCTGCCTTTTAAAAAGTGAAACAAATTTGCAAATGTGGTTCTGTCCCCACTCCTGTCTTTTTTTCAGTGGGCTGTAAGGACCCAGATGCCTTCCTGGCCAGTCGTGGAAGCGTCTGTGTCTGAGCAGAGATGCCCCCAGTGTCTGCTGCAGCCCAACCCCAGTGAACCCTCCTGGTGCTTTCAGCCCCTGTGGAGGCCTCCTGGGGATCCTGCCCTCAAAAGAAAATGCTATTTTCCCTGCACCCCTAGCCTTTGGGATTTGGAGAGCAGTATCTGAATCAAACCCAGGCAACATAATGCAGTCACGGCCCCTGCCCCTAAGAGAGCAACAAGGATTTGTAGGAAGCAAAGCTGAGAGGACTTTTGCAGAAATCTCTGAATTCTCATGCTGTGGAAAACATGGGGACAAAGAGCTCCTCCCTCTTCATTTAGGACCCCAGCCACTGAAGGGACCTGCCAAGTCCCAGGGGACCAAGTGAAGTGCATCCTCCTTGCCTGGTATGCAAAGATGCAGTTTTGAGGCAGGGACAATGGGAAGATTTGTGGAGCAGACATACACAGGGGCTATCAGTATATCCTGGGTCTTGATAGGGATTTGGGATTTTATATAGTTTTATTTCTCCCAACAAGTGCAGCCACACCTTAATTTCTTCATGCAAATACTACACAGATCCCCCAGCCTGGTTCTGTTGGGTCTGGCTCCCACCCATGAGTCAGGCTGATGGATTCCCGGGAATCAAGGTCAGTGATCATCAAAAAGATAAGTCCCATGAGTCACTCACTGGCACTCACAAAGGGAATGAAGCTGTTCTTCATACTGTAACCCATCACCAAGCATCCTCTCCACCACGTTCTCCTCTTACCAAAATATGAAAACTAATGTCTTATTTTTAAATTCCTTAGGACTCCAGAGAAAGAATTCCCCGATAAAACAAGAGTCCTTCAGTGAAACAATGTTGTGGTAACTACATCCCCATCAGGAAAAATACTGCCTAGGTATTTCAGTTTCCTAGGCTGCTTAAAGCAAACACCATGAAACAGATCAGCTTCAACAGTGGGAATGTATTAGCTCACAGTTTGAGGTCAAGAAAATGTGCAAATCAAGGAGATGCTTTCTTCCCAAAGACCAGCTGCCGGCGATCCTTGGCTCCTCTGTCACATGGCAAAGGACACAGCGGCATCTGCTGGTGTCTCCCTTCTCTTCTGGGTTTCATTGATTTCAGCTTCTGGCATACATGGTGCTCTCTCTCTCTCTCTCTCTCTCTCTCTCTCTCTCTCTCTCTCTCTCTTTCTCTCTCTCTCTCTCTCTCTTCATTCTGTTTATAAAGGACTCCAGTGAGAGGATTAAGACCCATCCTGATTGAAGTAACTGAAGAAGCCTCATCAGTAGATCCTACTTACAATGGGTCCATACCCACAGGAATGGGTTAGATTTCAGAATCTATTCTTCTGGGATACAGAGAGCTTCAAACCACCATACTTGGCAAGCTTACGTTTGGGGAGGCAGCTTGAGTTCTGCCTCAATTCTGGATTAGAAGCAATGTGGACAAGGTTAGGGACTGAGGTAAAAACATAGAGTGGATACTTGGAGGTCAGGGTCACCTCTCCAGTCCTCCTAGCCCCTGTGGATGTAAAAGAGGAAGGAACAGGGTATTTAACATCTGCCCCCACCCTGGACACCGGGGTCCCCAAAGACTCAGCTGGAGGCCTCAACCCCATTACAGCAAAAAGTTCTGGGGAGCGGACATTAAACTGGAGCAACCAGAGGGCAAGGCTGCAGGTCCTGGGGCTATTCAGCCCAAAGTGCCCAGCAGTTCTCCTTGTTCCACACTTCCTATGTGCCAGCCCCTGCTGGGAGCCGGGGCCTGCCTGCAGCCCTCACAACAAACTATTGCAAGAGGCACACTCATTTGCTCCCTTTTACTGAAAAGGGAAAAGGTCACTGGGTGGCGAATTGACTGTCCATGGCCCACAGCCAGTCAATGGGAGTCAAGCCAGGAACTCTGACCTCTCCAACTAGTAGATGGACTCTCCAAGGCACCATCACGGCTCTAAGTATCAGGTGCACAGACCAGCCTCCTCCTCACTTCCTGTAAGCCTGTTAGAAATCCAGAATTGCAGATCCAACCCAAGGCCTCCTGAATGAGGATCTGCATTTCCACAAGGGCCCTAGGTGATCTGTCTGTCCATTCAGCTTGGGCTTCACGGCTGCCCACCGCCATACCACACATTCGAGCTATCTGGCCGGTTTGGCCTGAATATAAGATTTACAGAGATGCATCAGATGTCTTCCTGTCTCCATAGAAGCTGCAGGGAGGCTGATTTATACTCAGTATAACAACAATGTCTCTAATGACTAGAGTCTGTGAAATGAGTGACTCGGAGAAATAGTGAGCTCCCTGTCACTGGAGGTGATCAAGTAGAAGCTGATGACCACTTACGTAAAACAGGGATGGAGCAGTTCCTTTGTCAAGTATATGCCTGAAACCCCAAGCTACTTTGGGGCTCCAGAACATCAATGTCTTAGATTCAAAGTCTAAATGATGGGCTGCCATATGAATGGACCATTTGCATATTAAAGAGCAGCTCTCGGTCCAACCCAAATTTTCTGTATATGGGCAAACATTTTGGCCCAGATGGCCCAGGGGAAGTTAGACACCTCTCAGGCAAATGAAGCCTGAGGTGTGCAGGGTGAGCTCCGGCCACAGCACCAGCATGGACAGCAGGGCTTGTTGCCACCTGACTGTCAGTTCTCCTTCCCCTGGTCACCTGCCTGCGCTTGAGAATCACCAGGGTGTTAGTTCACAGCCCTCAGGCTTTCCCAGTGGGGGAACAGGTTGCTGGAGATTTAAAAGTTCCTGGGAAATGCTGCTGTGGCTGGATTTAAACATGCTGCTCCAGGGCAGGGTTCATGTCCCTGACCCGAAGAGCATGCTAGAGGGCTGCCCTGGGCCAGGGTTTGACCCAGAGGAAACTTGAGTGGGGTTCTCTTCCACATTAGGAGGAAGAAGAGGGACATCTTGGCCCTTCTGGGGGCAGGGACATTCAGAGGAACTATCTTGCCTGTCTTGTCCAGGCGAAAGGTTGTGGAAGGCAAATGTGTGGCCAGGCTCTGGAGCTGCCCAGTGCAGCCGCCAGCCCTGCCCAGAGTTACACCTTGCACATGGGCATGACTGGCAAGGCTGACCATTCTGTCCCCTGCCACCACCACCTGCCGGCCTCCAGGTGTGCCCACAGAGAGGAATTAGGATGGGTACAGCCAGGACTAGCAGCATCCAGTGTGACAAAGCCTGGTGCTTGGGCCAACACAAGTGTGGATGAAGGAGTTACCCAGATCCTCATCCCCAAGCTGAGAGCCCAAGATGTCATGTTCATCATTCGATCTAAATATAGTTTTTGTTTCAAGTCTTTTCACTGTTTACAGCATCCTTCTCAAGCCTCAGCCTATTCTGGGCACTGGCCACACTGACACCATTTTCCTAGCTTCTCTCCTGTCATCCACTCTTCTCCGGGGTCTCAGTCCCTGCTCCGATCTCTGCATCCACACTTTACGAGCTCAGATGGGCTCACTGCTCTCTTAGCATCCCCTCCTCCCCTCTTGTGGTGATGCTCCTGGATTACACTGCTCATACCTCCTTCCTTACTGAATCCTCTGTTCACAGTCATTTCTGGTTTTCCCTCTGAATTTGGAAAACTGTTGCCTGGTGTGCTCTTCTTTCACTGCCACAAACTCTAGATTCTGTGGTCTATCTTGTCCAACACTCCTACACTTTCCCCAGCCTCCCTTTCCTTACTGGTCATAACTTTTCCCCACCTTCTGAATGACAGAAGTGTCAACAAGCCAAGCCAACCAGATGTTCTAGTTCTGGCCCTGGTTGCCACAGGTGAAGCCTGGTGGCCGCTCTTCCCTGCACATGTAGCTCATCCCATGACCTGTGTGGAGAAAGCCTCTGCAGGTGGTTTGGGGGACCTATGTGCCCAGGCTGGCAATTTAGGTGGCCTACTCTGTCCAGCTTGAACCACATTCATTGACATTTCCCATGTTCTGATTGCTCATTTCCCAGGGCAGGGAAATTCTTTGAAACAAAACCTTTTGGGCAGCATGGAATACCCCAGTCACTCTCAGAAGGCTCCAGAGCCTGCTGGAGAGACAAGCACAAGCACAGGCTGAGTACCCCCAGCTTCTCCTGGTCCACCTTCTCCTGTGGACAGAGGAGCAAGAGGCCAGAGAGGGCAGGATTCAAAATTCTGAGGGTTAGTTAGGTGGGAATGCTCCATTTCTCAAGGCTATGATGCATCACTCTCCAGATGGAGGAGCAACTATGTCTGACTCCACAGAGAAGAATGGAGAGAAAGGAGCCTCCAGCAGATGTTTACAGTAGACTTACCAGAAGATTTTCCCCAAACCAAGTCTTCCTCTTCCTGGCCCCCATTATCAGCAACTGCAAAGCCAGGCATCTGATCATCCAAGCTGGAGTCCTGGGCACCATCCAATCCACTCCCCATCTCCTGCCCCCAATGCTCTACCTCTAGGTTTCCATCAATCCATCACTCATCTGCACCCCTGCTATCACCCATACCCCACTATTGCCATTGTTTCTTCACTGCCCCCCACTACCAAAGTGACCCCATCTTAGTTTCCCAGCTTCTATGACAAATAGCATACAATGGGTTGGCTTAGCAACAGGAATTTATTACCTCATGGTTTCAGAGGCTGGAAGGCTGGCTTCCTCCCAGGGTCAGTAGCATCCTGGCTGCCCAGCAATCTTTGGCTTACCCATCACATGGTGACATCCTTTCCCTTCTCTTCTGGGTTCTGTTGACTTCCCATGGCTTTTTCTTCACACAGCCTCCAGTAATAGCATTAAGACCCATTTTGATTCAGTTGGGCCATGCCTTTACTAAAATGACATCTTCAAAAGGTTCTATTTACAAAGGGCTCACACCCACAGGAAGGGGGTTTAAATTAAGAACATGTTTTCCTGGGGTTCATAATTCAACCTACCATAGCTCCCTTTTGAGTTGTCATTTGTGCTGGTGTGGATCTGTTATATTCCCCAGAAAAGACTATGCTCTTTTAATCCAATCTTGTGGGGGAAGATCTATTGTGGATGGGACCTTTCGATTAGGTTGTTTCCATAGAGATGTGACCCCACCCATTCAAGGTGGGTCTTAATCCCCTTGCTGGAGTCCTCCACGAGAGGATATAGGGCAGAGACACTTTGGAGAGAGCTCAGAGACACTTAGATGGAAATGCCCCAGGAGAAACCAGCAGAGAGCAGAGAAAAGCTAAGACATAAGCCCAGAGATATTTTGGAGAAAGCTGTGGAAACCAGAAGCTAAACCCAGGAGAGGACCAGCAACTCCAGCCATGTGCCTTCCTATGTGACAGAGGAACCCCAGATGCCATCAGCCTTTCTTCAGAGATGGTGTCATCCTGTTGATGCCTTAATTGGGACATTTTCATGGCTTATAACTGCATATTTGTGAACTGATAAACCCCATTGTAAAAGCCAATCCATTTTTAGTATATTGCATTCTGGTAGCTTTAGCAAACCAAACCCTCATTCCTCTACCTGGCAGTGAAAAGCTCTGACTGGCACACAGCCCTGACCTGCAATTCATCCTGCTGAATGCAGGGGCTTCCTGTTTGCCTTAGGAAAGTCAGCGTGAGCACCATTGCTCACCTGTTCTTACCGCTCCCGTAGACACCGGAATTCCTTTCGTTGATCAAATGTGCCTTTTCCAGACTTTTGCACATTCCGTTCTTTCTTGGAGCTTCCTGTGGCTGTGTTAAAACCTGTCCTTAAAGTCTTTGGCTCACCTTCCATCAGGAGGTGGTGACAGTGCCCCGCCCCTACTCGCTTCTAACCAATAGAGTGGAGAGGCGTGGCAATATTCGCTTCCACAGGAGGTCAAAGAAGAGCGCGCCACCCCCTGAAGCCAGCCAGGTGAGCATCTGAGCACCTGGGTCACCCAGCTCTAGAGGACCGGCGCTGCCCACCTGGAGAGCCCACATGGAGAGGCCCTGGGGCTGCAAAAAGGGAGGAGGCGCCAACCCCAGCGGTGTGTGCCCATCTCTGCCCAGCCCCAGAACCACCTCGCCAAGCCCTTTCCAGAATCCTGATCCACAAAAACCATGAGAGAATAAAATGATTATTGTTGTTTTAGGCTACCGAGTTTCTGAGTGGTTGATTTGATAGCAACGGATAATCAGAACACTCCTTCTCTCCCAGCCTTCCTTTCTGCCTTACCCCCCACCCCACACCAGACTCCTCTTGTCTAACCTCCATGTATTTCCATCTCTCTTGCCTAACTGCAGACCATGTCCCTCATTTCTGAGTGGGAGGTACATCGTGCCAGCGCATGTCGCAGTTGCCTATTTAACCGTTTGTCTCCCTGCCCAGTGGACAGTCAGTTCTGGAGGGCAGAACCTTACCTGTCCAGTTAACTCTGCATCGCCAGCTGCTACAAGGGAAGCCATCAGCAAACATCACCAATATCAGTAGAATTCTTGTTTAAAAGGGTTGGAATCAGTAAAAAAAAGTCTTGGGAGCACCAACAATGTTGTTTCAACCTTGTTTCTTCACTTTTCTGATTGGTTGTTTGATAACACACAGATGAGCCCTCTTGGGCAAGCCTAGCAGGCCCTCCATGCTCCGACACCTGTGTACCTGGCAGCTGAGGTGGCTGCGTCCCATGAATGGGGTCCCTGGAACCCGGGACCCGAGAACAGATGCTCCACCATGGAACGCACAAGTCACCCCTCCCATTTAACTAATGTTCCTTGATGAGAAATTCCACACCTGCCAACAAAAGGAGTCCAAAGGCTTGCCCAGCCCTCACAAGTAGATCCAAAACCCCAATTATAACCAAATGAGTGTTTGATTTTGTGGTGATGAAATGAGGAGGGCATTAGACAAATTGCATTGGATCGAAGTGCTCAATGTGCCTGAGTTCAGTGTTTATCACCACAGGGAGAAATCAGCATCAGACCACAGTTTTCTGAAGCATTTCACCAGGCTTGGTTGCCAGGTGGGAAGGCTGGGTTAGTATAGATGGGGCGTTAACTCTTAAATCACTTAAGAAAAATCAAGGATGCTATTTTTCAGGACCAGGAATGTAAATTAAACTAATTATTTTCTTTCTCTTCCCATATCCCCTCAATCCAATACATTGTCTATTTTTTCCATACATGGAGAAATGAAAATTACAACAGAAAAATAAATGGTTCTATAGGATAAATAGTATCACTACCCAAAATATCCACCTTAACTCTGTAAGTAAAATTTGGATATTATCAAGCATAGAGGAACTTTAGAAAATTCTTGCGGAGACACTGCTTGACATCTTCATATCTCAATTCCTCTGTGATTTTTTTTAAACAGGGCAACTCAGAAGTTTCTTAGGGAGGCCAATCAATGACTAAGATTTTTCAAATTCCCCCCCAAATTCCAGTGGCTTCCTTTGAGGATGTTCTTCAGGATCCAAAACTTGAAACCAACTGATACCAGCTAAACACATCTGTTAAAGGCACCTGGACCACATCATCTCCCCAAAGACAGGGAAGGCCCACCCAGCCATGGAAGAGATCTTGCCTCTTACATTCTGCCTGGAAGGAGCACAGCAGAAGCCAGGAGGAAGGAAGGAAGAAGCAATACTCGATCCTCTCCAAAAATGCCCAGGTCATATTTGAATCTGGTCTGAGTCCTCCAGGTGGTTAGCAGAAAGTGCTGAGGGAAAATGATTTGGTAAGTAGATCTGAGCCCCATGTCAATGGCACACTCTCCATAATGCCTTTCTCTCTGTCACTCAGGCATGGATTCCAGCAAATCAGCTGAGATGCATCTATCCAAGGTGACATTGACTGGCACACCCAATGAAGCCATTCCGATTTAAACCAACAGTCTTTGGGACTGTTAACAGGAACTTGGTAACAAAAAGAATCTGCTTAAGAATTTTATCCCATGCTGTGAAAAGCTGTTATCTGAATTTTCCAAATACTTACATTAACCACCATAACTAACTAAACCACACAATGTACAAGCCTTTTCTACCTTCCTTCTCTGCAGCAAGGGGTCTTCTTCATGCAAGAGCAGTTTTCACACATTGGGCTACATATGACTGAGCAGCATAGGATTGGGAAGGAAAACAAACAAGTTGAGCCCTATGGTGGCAGCAGCTGACTGTCTGGAAGCAATATTCAGGCTGCCGTGCAAGGAGAGACACCCAAAACAGAGCTTACAGTCTAGCTGAGTTAAGGACATAGAGACCAGAGTTTAGGAAGGCCAAGAAAGCTAGAACTTGCAAGGTAGAACACTGGGGAAGAGGAAGATGCACAGAGGGAATGTTCTGGAACTCTTCAGAGGGGCATCCTAAAGTCTTTGTCTGAGAACTGATACACTTATGTATGAGAGGAAACCACCAACATCAGAAAAAGAACCACCAGGTATGAATAGACAGGACAATTCCCAGTGTTCACACAAAGCTGGCAATAGTTCATACCCCCCAAATCAGAGCAGAAGTACTTTATAATAGACAGGGAATGGGTAGAATCCTCAGAAGGGAATCACCTTAGTAATTGGGATAAATTATCCCTAAAATAAAGACTGCTTTCAACCTGCTCTATGAAAACTTAAAAGCAAGCCTCTAAAACTGTGCTGCCAGATATGGTGGCTACTAGCCAAGTATGGTTATTTAACATTAATTTAGCTCCTCAGTTGCACTGACATATTTAAAGTGCCCGATAACACATGTGAGTAGTGGCAGCACAGATTACATAGCATTTCCTTCA
Source organism: Bradypus variegatus (assembly GCA_004027775.1). Lineage (NCBI taxonomy): Eukaryota > Metazoa > Chordata > Mammalia > Pilosa > Bradypodidae > Bradypus > Bradypus variegatus. Next base: position 39,909 of record PVKY010000750.1, read on the forward strand.
CCACAGATAATTGAAAAGATCTAACTGATAGCAAATAATTTAATTATACACCAAGGCAAAACCAAACACCACTTAAAGGAATACAACAAAATCCAGCAATCAACAATGTAAAAACACAATGTTCAGCATGCAATCAAATATTACCAAGCATACAAAGAATCAGGAAAATATGACTTATAGTGAGGAAATAAGAACATTCAATAGAAACAGACCTTGAAATGAAAGAAATGATGAAGTAGCAGATAAGAACAGTAAAACAGCTAATATAAACATGCTGTATATGTTCAGTAATATAGAAGGAAACATGAGGATGATGAAGACAGAAATGAAAGATATAAAAAATAACCCAATGGAGCTTCTTGAAATGAAAAATACAGTATCTGTATTAAAAATTCATTGAGTGGGATTAAAAGCAGATTAGACAATTTAGAGGAGAAGACCCATCAACTAGAAGATACATTAACAGATTAAAAAATGACTTTTAAAAAAATTTACCTCCAGGACAACATGCCAAGGTTTAATATACATGCAGTTGAAATTTGAAAAGAAAGGAAAGGGGGACAGAAAAATTTTTTGACAGAATAGTTGTGAATTTTCCCAAATTTGATTTTAAAAATATAGGCCCATAGATCCAAAAATTTCAGTAAAGTCTAAACAGAATAAATCTAAAGAAAATAAATTTAAACAAAATCTAAACAAGTAATAATGAAATTTCTTAGATTATGTACATCTATAAATAAGGCATTGATAAAATGGACTTCATCAAAATTTACAACTTGGAGTAAAACAAGGTGACAGCATAAAATGCTCCAGGGTTCCACCTTTTTTGAATAACTGGAAAAAACTGCCAGAGCCATGTTCCTCAAAACTTCAGAAAACAGTTAAAGAGTTGCAGTAACTGGGTAGGGGCTAAATAAAAAAAAAACATAATTTAAAACCAGAAGGAGATAGGAGGGGGAAGATGGTGGCATAGAGAGGAGTGGAGTTTAGTTAGTCCCCTGGAGTAACTAATAAACAACCAGAAACAGCTAGTAAATGATCTGGAATAACTGCTGGGGGACAACTGTGACTGTCCACACACTGTGTGCTAGCCTGGATTGAGTGGAGTCGCTGAG